>NDXB01022389.1:34970-49897 GCA_002631895.1 Agapornis roseicollis
AAAAAAAAAAAAAAAGTAGTGAAAACAAAGTGATGTCAAAAAAGTAAAATTGTGAATCCATGGGAAGAGACCCAGAAACCTACAGCATGCACTGGAGACTGTGGCTTCCTAAGTCAAAGGAAGCTCTCTAGCAGCCCATCAAGAAACCCAACACATCTATAATCTGACTGGTCAATGGGCAAAGCAAATGTGAGGAGTGAAGCCCAGTGCATGCTGGAGCTGGGCAGGCTGACCAGTGTGGCCTCCACATAGGTGCTGCTGAACCCAGCACCCGAGAAGTTCAGGTGACAGAAGCACTTCTGAGATAAAAATACTGGCAATGGATGCCCACATGTGTCCTGTCAGCATGGTGGCAAACACTGTGCAAGGAGCCCAGCTGTCAGAGGTCTAGAGATGGCATGAGGAAAGACTGCTTGGGCCAAAGGGCTATACTATTTGCTGCATACAAGGGCCATTTAAGCCTCTGGGAACAAGTGGGATTGCCATGTACCGCAGGTACCTCATTTGCCTTAAGACAGGCCTCCCTCTGCCAAGTGCATGAGCAGAGTCAGCACCAGGTTTGGGGAAAACAATCTGCAATAAGATAAAATAAAAGAGAGCCATTTTGTGACAAGTAACCACCAGAGCCCTCACTCATTGGGAAATCCATATTAAAGTCATATACCTCAGAGGACTAGAAACCTTAGGCATTTAAAGCAACCTTTGAAGGTTTGAAGTTCTGATTTATGCTGCCTGCAGCTTGAAGTATCTCTTCCATTAAATATCTAAATGTGCTTTACAGAGACGAGGACACCTGCAGGTGAAAAACACAGGACAAGTAGTATTGCTCCCAGTGAGTAGGAGGTAAGCTGAAAATTTAATCGATCACTCTAAATAATCCTCCCACTTTTCTCATTTAATGCATACCTTTTCCAGTGACTTTAGCTGTAGGGTAGTATTTGCATGTAAGTGGGCAATTAGGAGCTTGGAAGAGACAACTGAAGCCATCTACCAACTTTGCGAGAATTGCTTCAAAATGTAGCTCTTACAAACACATGATTATTAGCATAAGGTAAGGCCAGACTGTCCAACACTATTACAGAATTATTTCCTTCATTGAATATTATTCTTTTTTAGAAGTCTATTAAAGTGCAAAGAATTTGTGCAATTGATATTACTGCTATTCCAATGGTCCTCATTTTGCTGGGAAATTGTCTCTAGAGCAGAAACGGTGCATATTCACTGCTCTGAAGAAACATAATTGATCTTTTAAAACATACTGACATGTTCTTTCATGAAAAAAAATCCTTGTTTTTCACCCTAGTATTAATCTGCATTAAATGGTAATTCCTAAAACTTCGTCCATATATCATTTAAGTTATTAACAGGTTTGCACAACAAATCTCCAAGGGGAATACCTTGCAGAGAATACCTCCTCTGCGCTCCAGAGCCAGGCAGACAGTTGTTTTCCTGCCAGTTCCTATGTGACTTTTTCAGAATCTATAAATGTTCAACATCAAATGAAATTGCAGACTAAGTCTGTGACCTGAGGCCACTTTTTCAGCCACAGATGTCTCAGACATGACTGTAAAACCCTACTGACAAAAGCAGCCCTAATGAAAACAGACCATATCATTGGAGCAGTATAGGCAATTAGGACTTCAAATCTCTTCAATTTAAAATCTATTGTTATCTTCAGAACAACTGCTAATACTGGACCCCATGCTCACTTGGTGAAACTACTAAAATCAGTAAGATCTATTCTTACTGCTAGCATTCAAAAGTCCAGTTAACCACATTTAATCAAAGTGAGTTGAACACTGTTCCTCTTTCTTTACCTAAATATGGTCATCAACTTGTGAAATTGTGGCATTGTTTCTGTTTCCTTAGGAAACACTTGTGATCAGAGCTACTTAGTTTCTCACAATATATTTGTATCAACATTTTATGAAAGATGCACAAAAAAATGTTCCTTTTACCCAAGTAAATAAAAAAAAAAAATAAAAAAAAAAGGCATACAATACAGAAAATCAAGGCTTTCCACAAGCCACCTGCTTCCAATGTCAACTTGCAGTTAGAGCAGTTACGACAAACCAGTTTCTCTGGTACACTACAGAGCAGTGAGCACAGTGGCCGTTATTTCAGTACCAGAAACCAGTCACCATTCAAAATACGTACAAATAGGGGAGAAGAATTTAGTTTCACTAAATTATTTTCCAATAACGTTTGTGTCTGTAGAAGAAGCTGAAAGAGCAGACAGTGTGATAGCTTACAGGCATCGAATAGAGCACACCACACAAATTGAACAAATGTAATAACCAGTCCTCAAAAAAACCTTTAAGAGTGTTCGAGCAATGGAAAGCTGCCTGCAGAAAGTTACTCTTACAATCCGATATTTGCCCTATGCTCTGTGAATATCAACTTGTGAATTGGAAATGGAGTGCTTTATCTGGTACAAAGCGAAGTTCAACTCAGAGTAATGGGCATGTTCAGGAACCACAGTTTGACATTTGTCCCAAAGGCACACGCAAATTGGTCTCCAAAACACAAATAAATTAGGTCTTCTATCTTCTAAGCTGCTGCACAGCCTACCACATTGATATTTCTCGTAGATGCCCATAATCAAACAATCAATCACAGGATTATCACCTCCTCATCTAAAGAACAGATTTTCCAGCTACTTTTTAAGCTTCTTCCTATGCTGACAACTGCCTCTTTGCACATTTTAAATACAGGGCAGTACCATGGACCTTCGAAAAAAATCTGCTAAAAGTACTTGTTATGTACAGCAGAGATTTGCCATGAGGGGCGCAGATCTCAAATGTGCTTCCAGAAAGGAGAATTCTTCCACCCCTGAATTAAATAAGGAAATTTTCAGTTTGTAACCAGTTTAGCATTTTGAGACTGAAAACATTAGTTCTATGTGCTCCTGCTGCAGTGCTGGCTAAAACTGATATATGAACTTATACACTGAGTATCATGCCTGGCTTAACAGTGGAGCTACACATATAAAGACAAAAGTTATTATGAAAGACTGGTTCTCTCAAAAGGAGTATTCCTAAGATGATGCAGTGTTAAATTAGCTTGTTACCTGAAAGGTTATGCATGCTGTTATTTTAGCTCTTAATTGTAAAAGACTGTCTCCTGTGGGCTTGAAATGTCAACTCTTCCTAGCAGATATCAAAATATTATTTCTGCCACATACTCTTATTAAGAATAACTCTTCAGAAAGGTTTAAAATTAACAAGTTACTACACACTTCAATTAAAACTGCCTTCAGAGAGACACTTTCTCATAGGCACATGCATGACTTCAGCCTTCAGGAAATATTTCTGCTATTTGTCCAAATCCCTAAAGGTATCTTCATGACAAATCGGGATGAGCAGTGACATTTCTCAGTAGCTTTCCACAAACATGGGCTTTATTTAATACTGGCTGTATCAATTGCTAAATTCTTCATGGAAACGTTTAACCCAGTAAGAGCCCAAACTGCACATAAATTACTGAACAGGTTCATTCACCCAGGCACAACCCAGTTTCCCTTATTTTCTTGGCAACTGAGCAATTTTAGGAAACTGCTGTGTGGAAAATTCAGAATCATAGAATCACAGACTGGTTTGGGTTTTAAGAGACCTTAAACCTCATCCAGTTCCAACACCCTGCCACAAGCAGGGACACCATCCACTACAGCAGGTCGCTCCAAGCCCCATCCTACCTGAGTACTGAGTACTGAGCTTCTCTGGACAACCTGTGCCAGTGCCTCATGACCCTCACAGGGAAGAATTTCTTCCTAATGTCTAATATAAATCTACCCTCTTTCAGTTTAAAGCCATTACCTCTTATTCTATCCCTACATGTCCCTGTAAAAAGTTCCTCTCCAGATTTCTTGTCAGCCCCTTTAGGCACTGGGAGCTGCTCAAAGGTCTCCTTGGAGCCTTTTCTTCTCCGGGTAGAACCAGCCCAGCTCTCTCAGCATATCTCCACAGCAGAGCTGCTCCAGCCCTCAAAGCATCTCTGTGGCCTCCTCTCAACTTGCTCTAATAGGTTCAAGTCCTTTGTATGCTGGGGACCCCATAGCTAAATGCAGTACTCCAGGTCAGGTCTCACAACAGCAGAGCAGGAGGGGAAGAATCACCTCCCTCAACCTGCTGGTCACGCTTCTTGTGACACAGCCCAGGAGATGGTTGGCCTTCTGGGCTGTGAGAGCACCCTGCTGGGTCAGGTTGAACTTCTCAGCCACCACCCTCAAGTTCTTCTCCTCAGGACTGCTCTCAATCCAAGTTCTGTCCAGGCTGTGATTATGTTGGGCATTGTCCCTACTGATGCTTTTACTATGCATATAGAGCCCCCTGCAAAAAGTAATTAAGCTCAAATGAGTCTTGAGAGCACACAGGAAACCACAGTGGAGCTTTGTGAATTAGAAGGAAATCACAGCATCTGATGACCTTTTGAAAATCAAATTAAACAAAAATTAAAACTGAGGTAACCTCTATGAAACTTTGTGAAAAATCTTTTAAGTCAAAGAATACTTCTGATTATCACATTAAAGAGACATTGATTCTAAAGTCAATGTTTGTATCACCTCCATGCTTTAGCTTTTATCACAACTTTTAAGTTCAGTGCTTGATGCAATTGTTCTGTTGCAGTGCAAGGTAATTAAGACAGGAATGCTTTCCAAATATTCATCCAGTGCTACCAATTATAGACAAAGGCAGGACAACCAGCAGCAAGGGTTCTAAGCAGCAATAGATCAGACTAAACAGACCACGCTTCTTGGATGGGAGGCACAAATTGTGCCCTCAGCCCAAACTTGTCCTCAGTGCCAGCAGAGACACAGCTGCTTCTCCTGTCTATAAGATGAGAAGGGATTACAATGAGGTATACAACCACTCCAGTGACACAACAGGTCCAAGGCAGAAAGCAAACAGCTGAAAGCACCACCACTGCAATCAGCTGAGCTTGGTGGAAACATCGGGGGACCATTTTCTATAGAGACGTGGAGACAGCTGTTCTCCCAAGTCCTTTCCCTGAGACTAATGAAGTGAGGAAATATAAGAAAGAATAGTTTCCACTATCCTTTCTCCTGTTTCTGCATTTTCTGTGTTGTTAGGGAGAATCCTATCTTGTAAAGAGCAATTAACTGGCCTTGAGTCACTCAAGCATCACTTCCTACTTGCTATTCCCTAGAGAAGGAGGCTGTGTGAATGGAATAGAATAGACAGGTTGTCAAGGTAAACATTTAGCACCTACTCCAAGCTGCAGCAACAGCTGCCAGAGAAACTGGAGCCAGCAGCTGAGGCGCAAAGCTGTTGTTACATTGCTGCGTCATTCCTCAGGTCCCCTTGGCTTGAGAAATTAACCAGACTGGGTGTTGATGGGATGTAAATTAGTACTGCTAAGAGAGAACTCCTCTTCCTGATGTTTTCTTACTTGCAGAATACCATCCTGTTTTGTCTTGCTTTCCTTGCCATGCTAGTGAAAACATCTGTGTTAGAAAGCTTGCTCATAATAAATATTTTGAAAACAAGTTATCAGGATAAGTAATATCAATCTTTGAATTTAATGAAATAGAACTTCTCAGCCTAAATTGAGATGGATGGTCAAATGCTGCCTCTTATAATGCTTATAATGACACTAATCTTGCCTGATCAACTTTTGCTATTAGCATCAGTGAGAGCTAGGTTTGGTTTATTGCTGGACTTTGAGGGCAAAAACAGATACATAGCAACCTACGGAAAGAAAAGATGCCTATCCTGAATTCTTCCTCATAGCAATATAGCCTAGGCATGGCCAACAAGCTCAGGAATTGATGGACTCAACCTGGAGGGTCCTTCTAGTCTCCAGGAAGTACAGAGTCACTCAGACATGCAGTTGGCCCATCACCCTGATATCCTACCCCATCCATACAGCCACCTGAATACTAACAGTACTCTCAGCCATAGCTCGCACAGTCTCATGGTCTTAATTACATGAGCAATGCTAGAGCAGTATTTAATATGCTGCTTGTCCACAAGCAGCTCAAGGCCTGTCTGCTGGTTTTGGTGTACCAAGAAGTGTAGAAATGCTCAAAAACTGGTGCTAGATCTCTGCAGGTGATGAACAAATTACCTTTTTGCCACCTTCTGGATGATGACAGTGGTACAGCTAAAGAGGTGTTCCATCTTTCCTCACTCCAACCCCCCCCTTTTATTTTATGTTTTTGGGGGGTCTAAAACTACTCTGTCATTGCCCAGTAAGAACTGAAACCTTGGCTGCATATTTTCCTGCCCTGGGAAAATCTGTGTGTGTGTGTGTTCTAAGTTTTCAGCTTAGAGTGTGGGTGTGCTAAGTTTTCGGCTGTCAGACTGGGTATCCTAAGAAGCTGAGGAAGACTCTAAGTAAATATAAACCCTGTTGTCAGCTAAAGGCTTCTCTTCCTTTGTCATCAGAAATTTCTCCCCTTATTATTGCAGGGAACCAGGGTTGACGAATACTTAATGACTTCTCTTCCTCATACACCACAGAGGGAAACAACACAAATAGAGGTCACCAATGAATTCAGTAGTATACGTCAAGGTCTTTACTTTAAACATCTCCATAAATGGATCACTAATAACTAAAGCACAGGGCAAGAAGATTGGTT
The DNA here is from genome assembly GCA_002631895.1 of Agapornis roseicollis. NCBI lineage: Eukaryota > Metazoa > Chordata > Aves > Psittaciformes > Psittacidae > Agapornis > Agapornis roseicollis. Next base: position 41,572 of record NDXB01022389.1, read on the forward strand.
TAAATCAATTATCTACCATGTTAGAATTGAAAGATAACTCTTAGCAATTGGGACATTTTCAACACATTACTGCTCCAGAGGACATAACAGCTCCAGATAATGTGTTCTGCATGAGCAGATAAACTTATACTAAAATGATGAGAAGTAAATCCTACAAAGCACTGCACACTGCAATGTTCAGGCAATTTCCCCCAAGTCTTCAGTGACACTCCTGTTTCATTTTCTCTTCACTATCCACAAAGCACCAAGATAGAAGGAAAGAAGAGGGGTAACAGAGAGTATACGGAGCAGCTAGCCTGGGTCTCACTCTGTCTCATATTCCTGATGCTTCCACTCTATCATTCCATCCTTCCTGTCCTCTGTGTGTGTATATGTGTGTGTGTTAAAAGCCCTCTCCTGTGCTTTTCCAGCTAAAGGGAACAGATCTTTTATGTATCCATGCTTTATGATGACTGTCCCATTCACTGATAATCACAGCGGGAAATCACTTTCTCCTATTCCTAACCTCTTCTTTTTATAATTTGAAGCCTTTCTCTAAATCTGAATCTACTGCTGATTTAAATAATCCCATTGATGTAAATGGAACTACATCAGTGTAGTTAACTCCTGAAGACTGGAAAATGTTTCCTAATCATTTAACACTTATGTTAACAAATTCTATGATTTTCCTCTTCTTTGACAGTGCATCAAATAGAAAGAAAATACAAAAGACAGATGAACCACCTCTAATGTATCTCTAGATTATAATCACCCTTAAGCTGCTGGAGAAAGAGCTCAAAGCGGGCAGTGTAAGGTACCACTTGTCACCAGTATGTCTAGGATTATTGCCAGGTTTTCCACATCTTAGTTCACCAGCTGTAGAGGACATAAAATAAGAATAATCTGATTTAAAGAAAGTAATATCACAAAGTTTCAGGGCACTGGCAGAATCCTGAAGGTGATTTTCCTCCAGGATACAGAAACAACTTCTACAATTGCGACATAATATTACATTAAATTAGAGTGGCCAAAATGGCATCTGAGGGACCTACACCAGCTCTGGCTCAGCCTAAAGCAAATTCTTTAATACCTATTCTTAATTAAAAACTTCTGTCTGTTACTATTTATTCTGCAGCATCAATCCCTTGCAATCTCTATTGTGGTCATCTTCAAAACATTTCTACAAGGCAGTCCAGAGGAACACAGCATATAATGGAGTAAGTAACTGAGCTTAAGGTGTCTGAAATCCTAGACAGTTGTCTCATCCTTGGATCACCTGTTCCCTGCAGTTACTATACATCCAGCAAGGCACCAGTCTGTATGATGTACCTGAGAAACACATGCCTTCTACATGTACTTGAAAGTGGGCATCATCACAGAGAGTTTCTTTGTTTCACACTAAAATACCTCAGTCCTCACCAGTGGAAAGAACTGCGGAAACTGACGATAAGGAATTTGGTGTTGGGTAAGGCCCATTCAGCCTTCAGTACAGTGCTGAGGCCAACTACAGAATGCCAATCAGTGGATACTGTGGGCTCCCTGGACACATGAGCAACACAAACTGAACCTCAATTTCTTTTCAGAGAATGAAGTTTATTAACCAAGAAATAACATATCTCTGCTAGTTGTTGGTGAACAATTTTCTTCTTCCTGCTTCCCTGATCAAAGCATAGCTTCTATCTCACCTTAAAAGAAACAGCTTCTTAAAAACTGACCTTGTCAATATACATAGAAAAAGAAAGAATCTCATTCTGCCACAGACCAGTGGGATTCTGCTGTTCATTTGTTTTATACTATCTCCCTTTTTGTTTTTCTGCAAAGATCCTCTGATCTAACTTTGTCCTCAGCTCCTGCTCCCAGCCGCACATCCAGTACTGCAAACATTAGCTACTTTCATCTGATGCACAGCTTTGTTTTATTTATTTCATATCTTTCAGACCTTAAATACAACACTGACACATGATCACTCAGCTTTTCATGTTTGCTGCAGTTTTTGCTATAGTGGGAGATTTAACAAAGCAAGAAAAAAATCCAACCCAATAATACATTGAAGAAGTGACATCCAGCATTTTGATATGATTTTCATGTTATATGATCCAATACAGCTGAAATACTGACCCTAAGAAAGGGAAACCATTACTATATAGCCAGGAAATGTGAAATGCTCTTGAACAGCAGCACCTCTACCCTCAATATCCTCTTCTGCTTGATGTCTGTGCTGCAGGAGGTGAATATACTGTACAGAAAAGTAGAAACCAAGAGCAACATTTCAATCATTTTTTGTTGGTGTAATTTGAACAGTATCATTGAGTTATGTTGCTGTACTTGGTGGGTCTAATAATGGAGCAGACTGGATGGTGAGGGCTGCAGATGATACCTCCATTAAAATGATTCATGTTATCATGGGATTAGGTCACAATAAAAGGGCTGCAAATGTCACAGTACTTGTCAGAACCATCTCTTGATGCACCCTCTCTGAGTGGAGCCAGTGACACATTCAGGACTTGTTCTGTGATATTCCAAGTGTTTAAAAGCTAGAAATGACACACAGGATAAATGGACATCCCACAGGATCATTAAGAGGATATCAGACTTTCACTTTTCATTTTGAGTTGACATCCAGGATAGGACAATGACAACCACAAGTCCTTTCTATCTGGCCTTGTGGAAACAGATGAGTAGTGTGGATGAGCTATCCAAAGTATGAGAAGTCACAACAAGAAAAGGGAACTTTAAATGGAAATACAGTAGAATCCAAATCCTAAAGAAATGAGCTTATGCTCCAGACTTTCCGCTACGAAAACTTTTGTCGTAAGACGAAGTTTTGTCAACTTGGTATTGGGTATTATGTACATTGCCAACAACAGGGATTCTGAGAGTGTGGGGGCTACAACTGAAGAAGCATCATTCACTAGATAAGATTAAGTGTCTTGGTGCTTGTCTTACCCCTTAACCTTTCCACAATATGTCCTAGATATCCTTGAGCTTTTATAGAAAGGAAGTTCTGCTCCCTAACAATGCACAGGTCTATAGATGTCTGCAACCCACAGTGCAGACGTGTAGGGTCTTAACTGGCATCTGCTACATGATGAATTAGTAAAGACAAAAAGACAGCAGAAGAAGCCTTCAGAGACACCTTTTGCTTTTCCACAAGCATGTTAATACCATCTCAGTCCTTCCCTTGCTGAGCTGTAGCATGAATCTAAATAACATCCAAGGAACATAAATGAAAGAAAGAAGCGCAGAGAGTACTGAGTTTTGTCCCTTTCCCTATGCCCACTATGTCTTGCAAGAAGATCACATGCTACCTGCACCCCAGTAGTTGAGCTGCTTTCCTTTGTTGAATCTATGGATTATTTTGAGTAATTCTTAAAATCAGGTATACATAGCACCATGGATTTACACAGTAGGTTAGAAATGCAGATGTATTTCCCACCCTGAGTAGGATTACAGACTAAAAATTAATACTTTGAGCAAACACAACATAAACCCAAAGTAGAGCCATAAAAAATATTCACCAAGAGATTAAGACAAAATTATTGAGGGGAGAGGTCATTTTTAAGTTCAAAATCAATGAGGAAGAGCAGACAGGTCAGCAGAAAGAGTGTGTATATTTCAGGAGTAGGGGAATCTGTGATGGGAGCTGAAACTGATGTGAGACTGTGCAAAACAGAAGTAGGCATGGAAGCATACAGGTTGGATGAGGTATCAAGGGGATGACTATTCCAGAAATAACATGAAAAAGAAAAAAGAGAAGCAAAGGTAGGTATGAAACATGAAAGCTCACACTTCTCTCTAGCCAAACACCAGTGTACCTGCAGGCAATATGGAATGATAAACATACACACAGCAAAACCAAACCAGGGAAATCTACTCTTGCAAAGTCAGAACTCTTGGTCATGCACTCTTGGATGTGCCTCACCAAAAATAAAAGGGAGTGTGGTTTTCTGAGTGTCAAGATAACTCTCAAAACCATACACAGAATAACAGGGGCACAACATAAGAGCACACACCAGACACCCACATGAATAAATCAATCAAAACAACCTGGAAAGGAAAGAACCAGTAAATTCATCTTTTGTGGATAAGGTTACTTGATCTTTTTCTCTGTGACCTGCAGGAAAAGCTGCTATTACATCTCCATAACATGAGCTGCTGGTGGCAATGTCAAGCATCCATTATTCAGGCAGTTTGGCCACAAGAAGAAAATGAAAATCACTGTTTGACAGCTTTATCCTGCTGGCATCTCTCTGGTGTGGTATGTGGCAACATGGACTTGCCCATAATATAACTGTCCATAATATGTCTACACATTTAATCCCCTGCACATGGTTTCTCTTTGGAAATGGTTAGTTATTACAGTGGTGCCCAGAGGCATTTGCAGAGCTCTCTCCCAAAACAAGAAAGCTTCCTTGTTCAGTCAGTTTTAACAACTTGGTATTGTGTATCAGGGTACCTGTCAAGGTAAGCTGCCCCCAACTAGATTTACTGGGAACATACCAGTCAGAGAGCAACAGGAGGTGGCAAGGTACAAACAAAAGATGTAGTTAGAGAAAACACAATTTCTTCCAGGAGTTTTTATTTTAGAGGCTCCTAAAGACAACATGAAGCAAACAGCTAAATCAAGGGACTAGAGAGGAAGCAGGGGGAAAAGCAGATGCTGGAGTAGCTGCAATGAGGCTGTTTGGGAGGGCTATCTGTTTTTTAAAGTAGAAAAACAACTGCAGGGTATCCCATCACTCTTTCTCAATCACTTTACCTTAACATCCCTCTGATTTTAGCTTCCCTGAAGTCGCTAGAGAAACTGTTTCTATAGATTGACTAAGTACAGCAATAGTAATTGTGAGAAACTTAGGAACACAGTACTGGGGAGAGAGGTAGAGAGGGAGATAATGTCATTTTGAGTCCAGATCTTCTTGATCCAGAAAGACAAGTTGAACCTCTCTCTTCCTCTCTCATGTTCTTGGCAAATACCTGACAATTCAGATACCAGATATATAATGTGTTATCAGGCATGATACACCATGACACACCAAGTATTAAAAATAACTTACTTCAGTCCAGTGTTTGGCTTCATAAGACTTAGGATTTGAAAACTGTTACTTAATGGGCCAATTTCTATACACCCCTTTCTTAGAAACTACAGGATTGTATAAGTTTATCAATGAAGCAGCACAGATAACCCACTGCCACTATACCAACAATGAGCAGAATACACTGCTTTGGCCTCTTGTGAGCCTTGTCATTCACAAGTTACATAAGCACCACCTAACAGAAGTCAACCAAATGACCTAAAGTAACATACAAAGAAAAAGATGGTAAGTCTAGTATTTCTTCTATTAGTGCTGTAACTAAAGTACTATCAGGGCAGGGGTGACTCTTCAGTCAGCTTGCATATTCAGTGTTTCATTCAATACCCCACACATGTTTATTATTTATGGACTGGATGACAGCTAACTAGGTAAGCAGCTAGTGCTGCTCAAATACGTACCCAAAGAAGCCAAGGAGCACATATCATGGAGTGCTAACTTCTACATGTTACCCACTGGGAACATCATTTGTAATCATTTTTAAGAACCTCTTACAGATAATCACAGAGATCAGAAGTTGCTGAGAGAGCTGCTCAGGTCATAGTCACATACACTTGCCAAAAGCTCTACTGTAAGAGCTGAAATGTGATGGCAGCACCCTGCTGTGGCACAATCAAGGACATGATCTGCTTGAATACAGGTCCCCTCTCGCCCCAAGCTCCACAAAGAGCAGTGCAATCCAAAGTGATGAGAAAGAGCACATCTTCAGTTATTTCAAGACAAACCACCCACCAGGTTGGTGTTGGTTTTGATCTTGGCAAGAATAAAATGGGAGGGTAAAAAGGAAGAAGCACAAAGGCTCATGAGTGCACTGGTCTTTGGCATAAGCAGGATTTGGCTTCCACTCTGCTGCCACCTGGAATGAAGAGAAATTGCTTCCACTTCACCTCAGGATTTTCATAAACAAGACACAATTATATATGAAACAGGCTAGAAGAAACAAAGAAAGGACTAATGAGGCTATAAAGGGGTTTTGTTAAAGTGAAGAGCATGAGCTTAGCTGTTTCTGGCAAAGCCAGGGAAACAAAATGTCAGCAGATTCACAACTATCATTTGCTCTTCTATCCCATGTCCCCCCAGCCCTGATCCTGGGGAGCACAGAGTCAGCAAAGCTCACACAGGCACCATGCTTCATCCACTCAGGCAGCTGGTACCATCCACTTCCACAAGTCCTTCTTTTTCTACCATTTTCTCCACTAAGCAATGATTCCTGTTGGTGAATGGTGCATACTTCCGCAGGAGAAAAGCTCTTGTCTAGTTGCTCTCCCAGTGAGAAGGGGAGAGCATGAACAGTGAGAGCTGTCAGTTCCTATCTTTCTTTGCCACTCAGCTTATTTCCTGATTCCTAAAATGAAGCTGCAGCTGCACTGGATGGATGTACTTAAATGCAAGCCTCCGGAGATGGGGAAGTGCTGACTGGTGAATTGCCTTCTTTCACCTTGTTCTCATGCCATCCTCTACTCTCTCAACTTCCCCCCTTCCCTCCGCCCTTTCCTAAAGGGAATCAGCAACCTGTTTACTTTTAATTTTTTTGATAAGTTGTCCCTGGTGAATGCTCCCCCATATGTTTTTCTGAACACCTACTCCAGCTTCCTTAAGGGAATTTGGAAGTCCAAGAATTAGGGCCTTGTATATACGCAGTTAACTGTTCCCACCATTCCCACATCAAAGAAACAGGCTCATGTTGCCTGTTCCCCAAGGGAATTATTCCATGTTCCCTGAAGGAAGCAGTTCTACTGCAGCCACAGCCCGAAGAGAAGAGGAAGAAAGAGCAATTTGATCAAATCTACAATTTCAAAATGAAACCATATGAAAGTCTGAGGTTTTACACCACCTCTCGTGACACTTTCTTACATGATTAAAATCTACATTTAAACAATCTGTTCTTCCTTCTTCCCTCCCCTCTGCCAGAAGATGTAATTTAAAGATTTTGACTCCTAGCTGTCCAAACAGAATGTTGCACAGCAACAGTCCCTACTGTTGTCACTGGATCAAAATAGATCTCAGCCATGAAATCTCAAATTGGAGCTTTTCCCTGTTTTCACATTGTATGGGTGAGAAATTCAGAGTCCACAGGTCAGGCAAAGCTTACCACTGCACTTCAGATAGATCCAGAATCAATGTGGTGAAAGTGAGAGCAGTCAGTTCTTGGATTTTCATGAGAACAACTAAATCTGTTACACATACACCTTATATGACTGAAAAGTCTATGGGGACCGTAAGAAGCAATCTACCATCCTTACCAGATAATCAGTCCCCCATCCATATTAAACATACATACCAAATAGACACATTTACACTTTCCCAGCCCTAGAACCAGTTGGCCTCCAAAATTCAAGTGCTGTTCTAGTTCCAGCACAGTTATCCTGGCTCAATGAAAGAGTGGGATTACCCTGCTACCAAAAGTGGCAGCCAGCAAAGTGGTTAATGTAGCTAACGAACACACGCATGAGCAAGCAACAGCCTAGATGCCCTGTGCTGCTTCCTGAGCCTGTAACCAAAGGCCTTTGCTGAACCTGCCCCCTCCCCAGGCAGCCATGTACTGGACCATCACTGGAGCAGCTTGATCACAGCATCCTGTCAAAGGCACCATGAAATCATGTCTGATCAGCCTTTTGCCTTGGAGCTGTGGGGTGCCAGTCCCTTTTCCTTAGACACTGAGAAAGATGTTTATTCTGTGAGTCACACTGGTAAATTTATGGTGTCTTAAGCTCAAAAAATGAGAGGTTAATTCATCAAAAATATAGGATAGAAGTGGATGAGAGAAACAAAGATGACAGTACAATTGAGCCTTGCAATCATGAAGCAGTGCTGAGACTGAAGGGGGACTCTCAGCATTACATGCTGGGAATCTTCTGGCTACAGAAGGCACAACTCCCTGGTACCTCCATGATTTTCCTGGAGGATTTTGAAGATGGCAAACCCCCTCAGAAACATCCCAGAACTTTCTCTCCTCCTTCCCATAGTTAAAAACTCCCATTCTGCTTCTACTTAAATCAGCCCCCTGCCTCATACATACATGTACATACATACACACCTCATGTCTCCTACACAGCTTTGCTCTCTTTTGTGAGTTTAAGTTTAGCGCCAACCTATAAAGTGCACTGCAAAAGGGCAGAACAATCTGGTTTTTCTTTTCCTAAATGTCTTTCCAACTGTAAGGTTATACAAAAATTTTTAAAATCGCTCAGAAAAAAAAAAAAAAAAAAAAAAAATTTTAAATAAAAAAAAAAAAAAAAAAAAAAAAAAAAAAAAAA
>NDXB01022392.1:6605-28277 GCA_002631895.1 Agapornis roseicollis
GGGGGGCAGAGGATTTAATTTTGAAGCTTTTTACCTCCAAGTCTCTTTTTCTCAGCAGCCCAAGTCTGTAGTGGCTGAAGGTCTGAAGAAGGTTTGCAGGTGCAGTGTAGACAGGGAGGCTGAAAGATCCTACTCCATATAGGTGAATATTTGTTTTGGTTTTATACAAAGTAAAGAGGAATCACATCTAAAAAGACATGCGTCATCATTTATAGCAATAATTCAATTTCTTTTTTTACCCACAAATGCTAACACAAAACGTTATGGAAGGAAACAAAAAAAAAAGTTAAGAGCAGTCCCCTGGGAATGGACTTAGTTCTGTTTCTTATGGACTGTTTTCAGATTTGAATATTTAAAATAAATTGCTTATGTAAGCAGTTCAGGACCCTGAACTTCCCACGAAAACCTCAGATGCGTGATCCCAAGTAACTAACATGTGGATCACGGCTTTCTGTTTTGCAATGGGTCTTCCATTGACTCCTTTAAAACAAAATAATAACATGCCCCATCAAGGCAGCAATTCAGATTTGCCCAGCAAAGGGTGACCTGAAGGATGTCTCGTAGCACCTGCTGAAACCTGGTGTGGATGAAGTTATTCTTCACCAAGAAGTACAGGAAGTATGCCACGTGGTAAGGTGTGAAGCAGACCAGAAATGCCACAAGGTTTGTCACCACTATCGTCTCTGCCCTTGTGGTGTGTGTTTGGGGGTTATCTGGTTTTCTGTGCTTTCTCAGGCACCTGATGGTCTGAGCAGTGCAGAAGGTCATGGCTGCCATGCTGCTGAAGAAGGTGGCCTCCAAGACACTGAACAGGCCTGCATTTTCCCATGTGCTCTTGGAGAAGTTATGGAAGCAGGATGAGATGTTGTGGCCCTTTCCATGCAGCTGGAAAGTAGAGACTGTCCCAGCTGAGGTGCCCAGGCAGATGATAGCACAGACCACAGCAGCTTTCTTGATGGATCGCAGGGTGGGAGCTGTGAAAGGGTGACGGATGGCAATGTACCGGTCTACACAGATGCAGAGGGAGATGAGGATGCTGCCATACATATTTACAAAGTAAAGACTCTCCAAGGCAGAGCAAAACACAGACCCCAAGTTCCACTGGTCCTGAAGGTGGTAGGAAATGATTTTAAAAGGAAGAGTAAACAGCAGCAAAGTATCCAGGAAAATAAGGGCTACCATGTAGACTGTAGACTCTGACAGCTTTTTAACCTTAAAAAACAGGAACGACAGAGCCATCACATTGAACAGCAATCCCAGGGTGAATATGGGGGTGTACATGATGAGCTGGAACAGTTCCACAGTAGCACTGATACTGCTGATGTTGCTGTTGGCACGGGTCTCATTCATATCTCCAGGTATAAAGAAGTATTCTCCAGCTGGAAGAGAAGAAAACCACCTTCACCATGAAAAAAAAAGGATAAAGATCACATTTAAGACACAGTACAAAGGTAAATAAGGTCTTTGTGTCTATAGGAATGTTTTTTCCTTTTGGGCTGCTGTGTGCTGAATTGCAGCTGCCAGTAACACAGAGCTTATTGATGCCAAGGGATCTCGGGGCAAGATTGTGCCTCAAAGGTCCAAGCCTCACTGACACTGTTACCGCAGACTGCTGCCCTATAATTTAGGCTAGGCAGAATATAGGTGTGACTGTAGCATCCTCTTGGAATGTTGCAATCTCTTTGCAAAGCCAGGGAAGCTGGATTATGGGGATAGAAGCAATTAGTTGGATCAGGCTTCCTGAATCAAGCTATTATAAGAGATTTTGGGGAATCAAGAGCTTGAAGGGTCCTGCATATTTATTAATGTGAAGATCCCAAATGATCCTTGCCATCCTGCACCCTCTCCCACCACCACTGGCTGTGATTACCTCTTTCCCTTCTGACAAGCTTGCTAAAAGCAGCAGGCAGGGAGTTTCAAACAGGCTATTTCTAGAAGGGGTCAAATCTTGAGAAGCAGAAGAAGATTTAAGAACCTAAGGTTTTGTCTAAACCAGCCAGACTTACCACAGCAGATAAAGTTGTGTCTGCAGGGACAGGAGTTGCAGAAAACAGCTTGTTTCTCCTCTGCAAAGAGGGAAATAAAAATGTTGAGTTAGGCACCCTGTGAGCAGGGGTCATGGAGTAATCTTCTTTAGAGGAAGGGTGCTGGTTTGATCCTGCCCTGAAACTCTCTTGATAAGGACCGGGAAGGCTCTCATTGGTTTCTGCAATGCTGGAATCAGCCGGAATCACTTAAAATGCAAATGCACAGGACTAGCTGATCCTTTCTTCCAGCCACTTCCGTCACAGCAAATGTAACCTGTAAAAAAAGCCTTTCTGAGATCTTTCTGTCAGCACCCAGGAATTACATTTGATCTTCTGCTCTCTAATTGTTACTACTTCCACTTAGTGCCTTTCCTATATGAATTACTGATCTTGGTGCTGTTTCATTTCAGACCTGTGAACCTGTTTTCAAATGTGCAATCACAGTTCCTGTTCTGCAGATCAAGATACTCCCTGAGTATTTCAGAGGTAAGCTCTCCTGCACAGTGATTGGAGGGGGATTAGCATCAGCAAAAAGGAAATGTAATTATTTCTTAAAACCTAGCAGTTATTGTTAGGAAGACAGAGCAGGTTGGCTGTTTGCTTCTTGAGGACACACTGGTGCCAGGCAAATGATTCTGTAAAATACTTGTTTACATCACAGAAGTGAGAAAAACAGGGGTAGAAACCCAGCCTGATGAGGAGAATGGGGTCCTGACAGAGCTATGGACACAGGAGAGCATCCCTCTAGTGGGGTCAGATGCAGGGTTCCATCCACTGCTGTAGCAGGTACAGGTTTTATTCAGTTCCCTTTAGTTGCCAGTGCTGCTGGCTGTGTAAAGCCTCCTCCGGCAGAGCGCCACTGCCTATAGGGCATGGGGGAACATGGCTCAGTGCAGCAGCAACGCTGACAGCAGTACCTGCTCTGCTACCATCTGGGAGCCACTGAGGCTGGTTGGAGGGGAAAGAATGCATTTCCCCTCACCAAAGCATGAGTTTATGAAGCGCTTGGAGATCTGAGAGGCCAAGGGGTAGAAGTGCTGCAGGCTGTTCACTGCCTGGGAGTTCAACCCTCTTGCAGCCATGAGGCTGGGGAGTTTGTTGGGAGCTGGGTTGTGTTCCACGGCAGATGAGGGGTTCCACTGGTGACCTGGGCAGAGATACTGCCCAATACACTGTCCTACTGAGTTCCCTGCATCAAATGAAACACTTTGAGTCTAATACTGAGAGGGAACCCATTACAGAGAAATAGGTTTTCAGCTTCATAGCAACATTTTTACCTGAGAAAAATTTACTTGTGCTAAAAAAGCATTTAAATCAGAGTCTGTTATGTAAGCAAAGCAGAAAACATTATTTAAAGCATGAACATAAAGGGTAGCTCTGTTCATTCTTAAGAATGAAAAGTAGATATGCTATAAACAAAACAAGTTATATCAAACATATTTAGTTTTCAGCTCTTGTAGTAAGAGAAAAGCTGTTATGGTTTTTCTACAGTGGAATATTCTCTCTCACCGTCTTACCTTTGGGTTGTGTCTAGCTCTGCTTGGTGACTTTTCCTTCTTCTCGGCTTGTAGAATCCTTGAGCCTTGTGTTGTTTTCTGGAGGCAGTGGAGTGAGCTGCATGCAAATGGCTTGTCAGGATGCCGGGAAGCATGAAGTGCTGGCTGATTTTGGTTTCATCACATATTTCCATGACGGCAGCTGTTTCCCCACGCTGGGTCTGCATACATGCAATATGTACATAGTATGTCATGCAGAGTTCGTTTAAAGGTGTAGATGCTTTGTGGAATGAGTGTCTCTGAGTCACCTATTCAAAACAGTATCTAGTGACAGAGAAGGAAATTCTGGCCTTACAGACCTTTGTCTTTTTTCCTCTACAAGACATGGTTTTATTGATTGTAGGGAGCATCTGTGGGTAGTATAACCTGTTAAAATGTGCATTAAGCTAAATCCTAAGCTGTTGCTGTCATTCTTTCCATTACTTTTCATGATACTGAAAGGGAAAACGAGGTCACTGATTTTCAATGGTGATCTGATATGTTCATTTGCAGTTGGTATGTTAAAGAAAAGACAGGGTTTACTCTAAAATGTGTTTATAACCCTAGGGAACAGGGCATGTGCCCATGAAGAGTCAGGGGCTGATTTTGGTTAGGTAGGAAGGGGGAAAAAAGATTTAATTTCTCTTTTAATTTTATTCTTTCTTTTTTTTCCCCCCTTGCACATGTGTTTGCAATCTTCTTACCAAAGGGGAAAGCAATGTCAGAGGGGTAGTTTTGCTTAGTCCTCTGCACAGCCCGTAGACAGGAAACCTGAGGATTATGTTGGCTGGATTTCAAGCTGTGCATCTGTGAAAGCAGTGGTGGATAGGAGATAAGAGAAAAAAATAGTACTTGGGGTTTCCCATGGTATTTCACTCGAAATGACTCTCCTTAAGTAAAAATAGAAGAAACACCACCAAGGGAAAAAAACATGATAGAAGGTCTGGGTGAATAATACTTCATTACATTCCTCAGCTAGGTTTCACTTCTGATACTGCCACCAGTGCTCAGAGTGGATGTTCTCTCTTCCCCATTCAAGGTTTCCACCTCACACACTTGGAGCATTCCCTTTGTCATTTTCTCTTTGATACTCATACTCTTATGCTACCTAAGTGCTGCCCACCTCACCAGAAACATACCTCCTTGGGCCTGCTTGCTGCACAAAGCCCCATGTGGACAGGCATCTGGAGAAAGTTGCTTTGGAAAGGATGAGGAAGCAGCAATGCCAGGTTGGCACATCACAGTCTAGACACCAACAGTAGTTGTTTCACTTTTTTATTCCAGCAAACATTCTCGTGATATTTTTTAGGGAGGAATCTGTGGAGAAATGGCCAGAACAGCATGCAGGGTGTACAAATGTACTTGGGACAAGGTGTGAGGACTCCTCTCCTTTCACAGGGTGAAAAAGGGTGACGCTGAGGGCTGGTGGAGAGGAGAAAATTAAACCCAGTTAGCAGTGTAATGCATAGTCCATGAAGGACTCTAAGACTTGTGATGCAAGAAAGCTGTAGGAAGTTAGGGTCACTTTCTTACTGCAGGCTCTGCTTTGTGCTAATGGGACAGGACTCTTCATGAAGTCCTCAAGGCCAGGAGGTCTGCCTCTTTTCTTGCTGACAGGGGAGAAGAGGGCTACACCATGCAAACTCTGCTCTGTCCTTTGTACCACTGTGTGTGTCACTGATGTCACCAGTGTGTGAAGCACTTGCTGCTTTGTGCAGTTTCAGATGCTGACTGCGCCACCTTTTCCTTCTTCCTGATGAAGGAACTGTTTCACATGCTTTTTTTTGCTAGTATTGAGGACTTGGCCATATTGCTGCTTCCACGCAGACCTCCCCTTCATGCCATGCACATAACCCTGGTTGGGAACCACCCTTCTCCTTGCAGTGCCAGGCTTTGCCAGCCATCCCAAGGCACTGTTGGTCTGCTGTTGTGTCCTGACACATGACCATGTGACAGACAGCAGCACCATGGTCCTGGCTCTTAAGCTGTCTGTCCTGGCTCTCAACAGAGTGTCAATTATGACACTGCTGATATACTTCCAGTTTAGAAGCTACATCAGTACCCATTGCACTAGACAAGGTTGTGCAGTGGAGACATGGTGCTTTTTTCTTGGTCTAAATCAGAATCTAACCACTGAGAAAAGTACTTATTCTGCTTTTGAAGAGAGAGCATCCATTGCTATGAGCCCCTTGCTTTCTTCCTTGATTTCCTCCTTCAAGTCTCCTCCACTTTTCAGTTTCATTCACCTCCACCTGCTCTCCCATGTCTCCAGGACCCTGGATTTTCTGTTTTTGAAGAGCTGCTCTAGCTCTGTGCTATGGAGGAGGATTCAAAAGCCAGCCAGAAGGAAACAGCAGGAAGTTGGGCAATGCAGGCCACAACAGAGCAACGTATGGATCCCTGAGAGGGTGTTGGAGAAGCTTTTACTGCTAGAGTGTGCTTGATTAAGGTTGCCATGGGGGGCTAACAGCATGTCTGAACTCTTTGCTCCTGCTATGAGGCCTCGCTGAGTGGCACCCAGGAATGCCAACTTCTCTCTGTATCTCACTTGGGACATGGGCTAAGAGGCTATGGGAGCTTGCTCCTGCCACTTCTTGCCTTGGGCCATTGCAGCATCCCACCAGGGCTGCCTGCAGCCTCTGGGTGTGCCGGAACTGTGATGAAATGTCCCATCACCTAAATCTGGTGGCTCTAGAGAGCTGTTTGTTATGGTGATGCACCATCTTGTGGCTACAGGGGAAATGAGAAACACGGCTTCAGCCCTCTGGTGTCTCTGAGGTGGGTCATCAGAAGGAATAGCTTCTCCTGCAGCACAGACAGCTTATTCCATAACCTGCCTTCACCAGCAGAGCTTGTTGTCTTCACCACCCAGCACCCTGACAGCCCAGGACAGATGAGAAAAGGGAGAGCAAACAGGTCTGACGGTGAGGAGCAGAGTGGGCCAAAGCTCACAAACAACTGAAGTGGAGCTATTCTGTAGAGTAAATGACCCTGCTGCCTGTGGGCCGTGTTCTGACCCCAGGGGATGGCCTTCTCAGTGCTGGTTAGGGTCCTCTAAAGGACCCTACAGCTAGAGAGATGTGCCAGCAATCCCTGACTGCACCAGTGCCAAGGGTGTCCCAGTGGAGAAGGGCCCTTTTAACACTGGAGGGGCTTAATCTTCTGCCTGGGAGAGCAGGTGAGCTGATTTCTCTCTCTGAGCCCTGGTATGTTTAGTTTTGAAGGGATATAGTATTTATTGAGGCATATATCTCAGTTTCCACAGAGAAATCAGCTGGGAATTCTCCTATGGGACTCCTGAGGCTATGTCAGCAGCATGGGAGGTTCTTCTATCAGTGCTGTAGGGCTAATGAAATGTGAATAAACACAGAAGGAAATACTCCTTTTCCTAAATCTACCATGTTGTGATCTAAGGCCCAGGCAATTCAGGCATTTATTCCCTTACATCCTTACTCTGCTGGCTCTCAGGCTGCAGCCCCAACAGCTACAACTTGGTGGAGATCTGCCTCGTGTGTTTCAGTTCTTTCACTTGTAGTTATTCTGCCCAAGCAGTTGTTCAAGCATGCCTTGTGCACCCTGGCAGGTGTGTGTGTCTCCTTCCTGTGTGTGTTCTCCTTCCATCACTGTGTCTGTCTCCTTCCAGCCTTTTGGATGAGTCATTTTGACACTTGTTAAGGTATTTCTGTATTGTTTTCCCTACTGAAACCATTAGCTACACTGGTCTTCAGCTCCTAACTGGACCTCCAGTACAAAAGATCCTTAGACACATTGTGAGCTTACAGGGCTGCTTGTATGGCTGAGGAACTGCATCCTTCTGGTGTGCACCCCATGTTGAGCAGGAGAATCTCAATCAGAACACACATGGCTGCAGGGCTCCATTTCTTCTTAATGGAAAAAGTCAGTTTTCCTTGCCCTGTTTCTGGGGCCTGTGTAATGGCTCAGTGTGTGTCTGTGAGAAATGGTTAGGTGTTTTTGCAGCAGCCCTCATTTAAGGGAGGGAAGTTTGTTGCATGCCATTGTGAGAAAATAACGAACTAAAGAATGTAAGAGTTGTTTTAGGCCAAAGAAATAGTGTGTCTAATATGACATCCTGTGGATATTTAGGGGAAGAATGCAGTAAGAAAACGCATTCCTATTGTTCACAGTGCTTCTAGCAATAAGAAGCTTAACAAATAAGGAAAGCTTGATCTTAAGACTCCCTTAAGTTCCAGACTTTGCTATTCCCATACCCCATTATTTTTCTACTGAGGCCTTAACAGATATATGCCATGCACTGAATATGGTATGCACATATCTGTTTAGCGGACACTTCTAGCATCTTTATGCTGAAAAAACCAGAATGTTTTATCTATGTATCTTTAGCATTTCAGGGAACCAGTTCTATCTATGAACCTTAGTACTTCACTACTGCTTTCTTTAGAAATGAGCCAAACCATCCCCAACAAGATTGTATGATACTATAACTTCACTTTTCCAGTGTTTAGTAGAGGTAGTTTGTCTGTTAATTCTGCTTAACAGAGAAAGGAGATAGGTTGCCAGCTGAATCATGTTTTTTGGTCTTCTTTCTTCTTAAAAGATGGCAAACATCTGAGTTTAGATGATTAGCATGGAGAGATAAATGAGTTAAAAATGCAGTGACAGCAGTCAGAATTTGGCAACACTACTTTTCCCTGAATTTATATTGCTATCATATTCCTCAAAGGAAATATTTTTACAGAATAATGTATTGACAAAAGTCATATTTGGGGGAAAAAAAAATGAAAGCTTTTAATTTTTATTTAAATTAAAATTCTATTTGCTTTCTCTGTGTTCTGCCCTATTACTTCATTATGTAAACTGCGTGTACCATTATTGTGTAAAGTGTCAACTCATGGTCTACTACAATGCTAACAGGTCAGAAGCAATACATAGATTTATTCTATCGTTATGTACTAGTAGGATTTACCTTTGCTATAACCACTCTGCAGCCCAGGAGAGACAGCGTTGCACCAGTCATGTCTGGATGCTCACACTCCTTTTGCAAGTCCTACATTCTTCAGAAATGATTTGTGTGTCTGCCCTTTCATATTCAGAATTAACTATTCTGTCTTGGTAAGTGTTGAAAGTATGTAGTAGCATGCGAAAGAAGTAATCAGTAATCAAGAATGTGACAGCAATAATTTTCCATATACATGTGATCACTTGAACCTTTCAGTGTTTCTATGTACTTTCAGTAACAGTTTAGATAGAGGGAGGCTGTGTACCTGTGATAAGAGCATTGTGTCTCTGCAGTTACACTCTGTACAGATTTGGAAAGGATTAAGAAAAGAGTATCTTTCTCTACCTCCTTTTTTGTGTAGTTGAATTCAGGAAGCGGTGGCCTTGAAGCAGATCTTGCACTGTTGTGCATTGATGGCAGTGTTTGTGCTGAAGCAGTTGTCATTTAGTCACCTACATTATGGAAATTTGCTGAGCACTCATAATTCATAATTTATTTTTTCCATTATTATTCCTTTGAAGACAATACAGCGTAGAGAGAATCTGTACTTCCAAATATTTGGTTTCTTTGGCCAAGTGTCTCTTGTGTGTTTAGCAGAAGGCTTTCTTCTTTTTGTTCCTTGCCAGCACACTCTTTATTGCAGCAGCCTCAGTCTCTGAAACACCAGTTTGGTTACGCTAAAGCCTACTGCAGCACTGCCAGTGGTTTCTACACTACGGTTAAGCAGTGGTGTTAAGCGTTTGCTTTCTCCTATGTGAAAAGTGTGTGGCATCCCACATGTCTGTGAATCATAGAAAATAGTCTGCACATTTTTGTTTCCTTTTCACACATTTATAATTTGCTTACATTTGATACAGTATTTTTTTTTAGCAGGGTGTTTTTTTTTTTCTTTTTAAACTTTGGTTGCTAACAGTTAATGCAGAAGCCAGTCCAGTCTCTCATTCATTTCATGTTCAGATGAAAGGCAAAGGAAAAGGAAGACTTCTGATAGCTTTGTGTTCTTTGTCACTGTTGACATTTAGCATTATGTACCTCTGCAAGAGCTGGTTTCTGACCTGCTCTCTCTTCTCAGAAGAGCTACTGTGTGATAACTACATTTGTGTGCAGAAAGGCAACTCTGAATTTCCAGCCCTATTTTGAGCACCAGTCCCTTTAAGAGCTTTTGACTGCTGGAATAGACTAGGCTATTTAATTTGGAAGGGATCTACAATGATCATCTAGTCCAGCAGCCAAGTCAAAGTATGTTGTTAAGGACATTGTCTAAAAGCCTCTGAAACACTGACAGTTTTGTGTCATCAACCACCTCTCTAGGAAGTGTATTGCAGTGTTTGACCACCCTCCTGGTAAAGAAATGCTTCCTAACACCCAGTCTAAGACACCCCTGGTGCAGTTTTGCACCATTCCTCTCATTGCATACCAGGGAGAAGAGATCAGCATCTCCCTCTCCAATTCCCTTCCTCAGGAAACTGTGCAGAGCACTAAGATTGCCCCTCAGCCTCCTTTCTTCCGAACTAAATAAGCCACCCAAAGTCCTTAGCTGCTCTGTGTTAGGACATTTCTCCTCTGAATGCATTCAAGGACCTTCACATCCTTCTTAATTGGAGAGGCCCAGCACTACACACAGTATTCAATGTGAAGCTGCACCAATGCTGAATACAGCGGGATAACCACCTTTTTCAACCAGCTGGTTATACCGTGATGCACCCCAGGATGCAGTTTGCCCTCTTGGATGCTAATGACTTGTGGACATCTTCCTGTTGCCTAGCATCAAGGCCGATGGAAGGATTTCTCCATATGGGATGGGGCAAGGAAGATCTCTTCTGCAGCACATGTGGGACAGGAGGCAGGGACCCTTGCACATGCTGGCCATGACTTTGCAAGGGAGTCTGAACAGTGGTCACTGGCTTCTTTCTGTCCAGGCTGGCATCAGTGCTTGTTGTAAACCAAAGCAGTAGACTAAAGTGCCTGAAGAGGCTGGTCAATGAGCAGCCCTATGGTTTAATAGTGTGACTAATCCCCTTAGTGCTGGTTTACCTATAAAATGAGAAATGTGTGAGGTTTAATGTTTGTGGGGTAATACGTACAGAGTAGTTTTGCTTATGAAAGCATTTGTTGAACCCCATTCAGCACATAACTGAAGCTTAGAAGCATGTTCAGAAAAGTACTCAGCAAGTGGCATGTTTAACCATCCGAATCCCTTGTACTACAGGGTTTGGGGAGAGAAAGATTCAAGCATTGTTTAAAGAAATAGCCTGTAAATAATACGATTTAAGCAGTTCTTCCCAATATCTGTTGTTTTGCATCTGTGTGTTGTTCCATTGAATCCTACTAAGTTCTTGTCTTTGAGACAAGAGATGCAATTTAATTGAATGCATTTTCCTTTTCTGTTTGGGTTTCTTTTTTTTTTTTTCCCCACTGTGGAAATGGTGGGATTTGATCATGTTTGCAAGTAAAGGCTGATACTTTCATTATGCTTTCTTGCACCTCTAATTGTTCAGTAAGGCCAGATTTCTTACTGTTTTTTCTCTCTAAGCCAAAGCTGCAGGAAACTGATGCAGACAGGAGTGATGTAGCTTCTTCTTGCTGTCAGTCTGCACGTATTCATGGGGACAGGCAGGACACAATAGGAGACAGAGGAAAGGGGTTTGGTGGCCTTTTCACTTTTTCATGGGGATTTAGCTGAATGTGCTTTCTATATGTTTTCCATCTGTCCTGACCGCAGGTATGTGCAATGTGTTCCTGCCCTGCAGCACATGTGCAGGGAGAGGTTCATGCCATCTGTACTCTGTTATGTATATGTAACTATATGCAGAGTTAGATGTGTAGTTCATATTGAAAGGAGCTCGTGTGGCACCACAACCTGGGTTTCAACCAAGTGAAGGGAGAACCCCTGCTCCTGCCCTTTTCTTCATGCCATCCTCCCTCTTTCCACCAGCTGTCTCTTGCTTTCCTCAGAGGTCTGAGGCTGCACCATTCTGTGCCTTTTGTCTCTATTTTCTGTGCCTCCAGTGAAAGGTTTAAAGGGCTTTTGGTGACCAGCATTTGCTGTGAATTTGAAAATGTCTGTATTCCTGCCTGAAAATGCAGCTTATTGAACTGGCTATTTTATAATGTGGTATGCTTATGTTTCAGACTCCTCACACTTATTAATTCTTACTGAAATCAAATTGATTAGAATAAATATGACACTGATGAAGTCATTATGAGCATTTATCAGGCCACATCCTTTTCCTGCTTTCCTGGTATGCAGCTCTGAAGTCAAGTATTCAAACATATTAGCATAAATTTTTTCTGGTCTTGAGCATTTCTTTGTAAATAACCACAACCACTGAAGCCAAACTAAGTAGGCCTGCAGCTTTGTTGCTTACTTAGCAGTTATGCTTGTGAGCTTAAGTACAGGGGGAGGGGGAGAAACTGTTAGAATACCTTTTCCTTTAACTATGAGATTATTCCCGCCATAGTTCAATTTCTGCTGAGTTTTGCAATGGTGACACCTGGTTCTTCCAAGTAAATTGTTCCAGGATCCAGAATATTGTTTCTTCCATTCCTCTGTATCTCATAAACTTGTGGAATTTAGGTCAAATTCAGTATCAAGATGAGTCCAAGTTTCTAAAACTGCAGTTTAATAGCATATACATAGCCTGTCACATTTCAGACAAATTTCTTCCTGGAGCTTCTTTTAAACTGACCTGGTTTATCAAACTAAGAAATATTGACCAGCTTTGTATAGGATAACTCTTGCTTTTGATTCTGGATTGAGGAGAAACCCATCCATGCTGATTTAGTTGTATTTCCCCCTACAAACAAATGTGGCTTCCCAGTCTTTTGCTCAACAACACCTTGCACGCCAATCTCCAAAGGACCCGTGGTAGAGGGAGCTACTACTCAGCAGGACAGAGATTCACAGGCAGTGCATCATGTCGTTGTAAAACCATTTGTCTTTGTCACCTTGATGTTAGTTAGACCATGGCACTTTGTGTACAGATGAACCACAGATCGAATGTGAGTGCTGGGTTTTGGTTTGTGTTCAGCTGAGTTTTGACAGCCAGGTTGTGCATTGCTGTGCTGTGTGGCTGTGGAGGAAGCACAGCTTGTATTTAGTCAACTCCAGCTTGTTGGGGATCCAAGGGCTGGTCGCTGTTCAACAGAAGGGCAGGAAAAGCAGGCAGGGCCTCAGTGCTGGAAGCCTAAAGATTGCCACCTTGTACCTTCCTTTTGGTGGGCCATGCTTGGTGGTGGGTGATCTCTTCAGGTATCTCTCTGCTTGTACTAAAGGGCTGTGTTTTAAGGCATCTTCATTACTTACAGGTGTTCCATTTAATTTCATTACATTTCAGGTAGGTCCATCTTCTATACCAAGGTACAGGAGACACCCAGTCTGCATCACGCTGCTGAAGGTGAACCTGGGTGAGTGACTGAGAAGGATCTGAGCGCTGTGCAGCAAACCTCCCATCAAGAAGGAAACCCAAGCAGTGTTTTTGTGCTCATGCTGTTTTCACTTTGCGCACCAGTTATTTCACTACCCTCCGTTCTTCATTTTTTACTTAGCACCACATTTTCCACCCTGAGGCACACACACAATGTTCAGGACTCCCAGCTCGCAGAAATGAGAAGACATATGACTCAATCCCACTCTTTCCAGGGTACAGGAAAAAGTAAGCTTTTCCCAGTGGGAAATCTGGGGCAGATTCTCTGAAGAGTCTCAGCCATGGCTTTCTAGCAAGTGTCAAGCAAGGGAAAGATCCCCGTGGCCAGGCAACTCCCTCAATGGGCAACACGAGGTGGAGGAAGGCAGAGGACGTCTGTGGGCTAAGAGGGGAGTGGCTACTCAGGGTCACTGTCATGGGTGCTGAAGGGATGTCTTTTCCTTTTCCCTAGCCTGGAGGATACCTTCCTACCTTAGATGGAGGTGAGAGGACAAGCAAAGTTGGAAAGTTTGGTAAGGAGCCTTTCAATTTAAGCAACCCAGGAACAAACCAGTTTTGAGAACAGAAGTGTAAAGGTTAAAAAGAGTGGAAGGCTTGGGAATGGAAGAGGGTTTGCATTTCAGCTAAGGCCATGTCCAGGGACAGAAACAGATTGCCTGGAATGTTAAAATTTGAATAACTGGTATTACCTTAAGGCCTGGAGAAGGATTGTGATGTATTTGGTACTCTACACAGTACAGCCACTTAAACAGTAAGAACTTCTGGTGGAAGAGCATAGCGAGCAAAGCGTTTGTTCCATAGGAAACTCTACACCTGCTGAGAGACTGAAAATGCTCCTGAGATCACTCTACCAGTGTGCTGGTATCTTGGCTGTCTGTAGTGATGGGGAGCAGACAGTGGTTTATTTATATTGTTATATAATATGTGTACCATCTGACTTACTGACCTTTGCAAAGCAACTGGTTTGAAGCTCTGTGCCACGTCTTGTAAATGCAGCAAGTGTGTGTTATGCATGCTGTCCTTTAGGGACTGCCTTTCAGCATGCCCCTACTTCAGTGCTGTCCCCAGGCTGTGCTTGTGTTAAAGAGCTATGCAAGCACATCACAGGAAAAGAATGGAGCTGAGATCTTTGAAAACTTGAAAAAAAACAATCAATACTTTGTCATTCATGACAGCTGCTGTTAGAGAGGTTTCTGGCCACACAGGTGAGTCATAGATGACAGACATCACCTGTATGTGATACACTAGCAGGCATATTTAAAAGGACCATGCCTCAGCTGTGAGTATCACTGTTGTGGCCCTGTGTGCACCAAGGGCCCCTGCTGAGATGCCTCCTACTAACGTTATCTCTGCTTTTTAGGCATTTACAGATCACACTGAAGCTCATGGATGCACTCTCCGCCTTCCAGTCAAACAAGTTGAGGGAACGGTGATGACTGGAAAAACAGAGTCCCAAAGACAAGACTAATGATGGTGAGTCCTTGGTGGAGATGCTAACTCTGGCATTGACAGAGATTGGCAATGCCATCAGCCACGTTAAGTTCTAATTCATTTAAAATAAACAACGTTTGGTATTGCCATTGAAAAGGGTTTTCATCAGTGGGTGCAATGCGTGCAAACAGGATGAAAGATTTAGCTGGTCACACCTCTTGATATGTCCAGAGGTCATATTGTAGGAAGAATGCACCAGAAAGTCAAAGATTTAAAAGCACGAGACAGAAAACCCAAGCCACTGATGCATGACCAAGGGTGTTTCAAGAGCAAAAGGCTGGAAGCAAGGTGTAGCTAAAGGCTGAAAGTAGGGAAATGTCTCCCTGCTAATTCCCACCTACTGGATGCTGGGAGACAGAGCATGTTCTCTGTTTACAAACGGTATGTTAAGTCTTGTCAGGTTTTCACGGGAGAGAATGCTCAGTGGTTGGTTTGCTGAAGGTGGTGATAGCAAATTCTGTATCTAAAGAGCTACCTGGACACCTTTTATACATAATAGACTTGGTATTTGGTGAACTTATGAGATACTTCAATTGATGGTAGGACTTTTTTGCTTCTGTTTTTTCTCCTGTCTGCACTATTGAGCCAACACAGGGGCAATTCCCACTGAGACTGAAATCCACAAGTGATGGTACTAGAAGCATTAGGCTGTGTTCTAAGTGAATAATGGTGTAAGAGGGAGCATGGAAATGGAGCATGTCCTCATTCTCTCATGTTGTCAGCATCCTTGTGGGTGAGGATCTGGCTGTAGCATCAGCTTTGGTCCCTTCTTATGTTTGTGTGTTGCCAGAAAACAGCAGTGAAATGGAATTCTAGACAGTTAAGCCAGCACAGAATTTGTTTGACAGGGATGCGTAACTAAGAAATGATCAAGCTGAATTCCCCAAGCTGAATTCCCAGTGCTGGAAGTCAAAACAGGAGAAAGAACAGGTTTTGCTATGTAAATTGGGCAAACGTGGTTTAGATTCATTTAGGGAAGTTTGTGACTCAGAATCAATGACACTGTCTACTTCTAAGAAAAAAGATTTAATTCTCAGGATGCCTTTGTGTTTTTACTACAAAAGCTTAAAGAGAAACAGGTTTTGAAGGTGTTATTTCCTGGTAATAATTTTACTGTCTTTATTGAGCTTAGTGCTTGTTGTTACATGGAAAAAAAGCCAAAAGAATCACAGTCGTATTTAAACCAGTTGAGTGATCTCCTATGGTTTCAAGGCAATTGTGTCACAGGCCCGACTTTGCAATATGATTTCAGTAACTTAGAGATAGCTGGAGATGTTCAGAGTTCTCTGATTTTACTGAAACTGTAATGTGCTGAGCACACTTAAGATGCTGCAGTGGAAGCAGAGAAAAGGCAGTGTTCTGTAGATTGAAGCTGAGGTATGAGGATCATTTTAAAAGAAGTGGTATATTCCACAGGCTTTGGTATGATTGTAGGAGATACTGAGGAAAATTCCCCAGCCAAAGTATACTCAAGGAAAGGGGAAACAAATCACAGTTATGCTTACTCCGTAAATAAACGGATTGAAGGTTTCAGCAAAACACTGGAAGCTTAATTTTTCCCAGTAACACCAGGCAATTAATTGATTTAATAGAGATACTAATGACTGTTTGGATTCCTATTAACCTACAAGGGTAGTCATGCATGGTCTTCTTTCCAGAGCTCAGCTAGCTTCTGGAATAATTGCTAGCTACATCTTTATCAGTAATGAGGTGACTGGGGTGGCAGAGATGCCTAATAAGCAGCTGTGTGGTTTTCTCTGTGACATACAGATATGCAAGGGTCCAACAGATGTGGAGGACACAGACAGGTAATCTGAGAGCCCAAATGTCCAAGTAGCCTTTTGTTCTGCAGGAAGATGGAGTGACTCTTGTTGAGGGCAATCCAGACCTGAAAAAGCTGAATTGCTCACTGGAGATGCCACAAGCTCTTCAGTGACTGCTGAGGGAGCCTCAATAGTTTATTTGACATTGCAGTAGAGGGTGCTTTGCTTGAGGTTGGAGCAGTTCACTCGGGAGACAGTGTGGTAAAACGCAGCTAAGAAACAGAGCTGCTGAAAGGACCTCTGGGGAACCGAAAAGTGACACTGAGCCCTGACACTGCTCGAGCTGAGGAGGGGGGGTGGGGGGTGGGGGCAAAAGAAACCTTACTCTCATTTCAGCACATTGTATGAAAGATAAAATATCTCTATATCTGTAGTATATATATCTGTATCTCACATAACCAAACAGACTACAGCCTTTCTCTGCTCTTTCGATTAGCTTTATCTGGAATGTCTTGTGTTTAGTTAAAGCTGCATTCTTTTTAAAAGGAGGACAGTTTGCGGTGTGCAGTCTTGATGTGGTGAACATATCCACCAATGATCTTGTTTGCAGTTTCAGAACTGCAACAGCCCTTTACCCATGTACTGAACTAGGTAAATGCAGTTTTGATTGGAAAGAAGATTAACTGTGGAGCAACAACCCTTACTCACAAGAGTAGTTTGCCATGTCTCAGGAAATATGAAAAAGGAAGCAGTAACTAGGGGCTTAAAAAATGAAGAAGAAAAGTAGACTTGCCCTATTCTTTAAACATGGACATCTGTCTGTCCTTGAAGTTGTTGTGCTTCAGGAAATGGGCGGAAAAGCAACTGATTTTTCAAACCTCCCACAAACGTAAGAGCTCACAAGCAGCAGCCTGGCTTTGGCAGGGCTGTCATGGATACGATCTCTCATACCTGTGGAATGATGCTCCTTGACCCATGGGGAGCTGTCCACGGGGTCCAGGGCTGGGGCCCGAAGTGCTGGCTAAAAGAGTACTTGCAGAAGTGGTGAGGTGGGGTGAGGAGAAGATAAATGGCAGGGCACGGTTGCTTCAAGACACCTGCATCTTGCCACAAGGTCTGCAAGCATGTCTTGCCTTCCCACAGCACTGCCTGTTGTGGCTTAAATGAGTAAGCACTGTTCAGCACAGGCAGTGTATGTAAAAGCAGCTGGCATGTTGTGGAGGAGTTGCCAGCCACTGGGTGAGGGCTTATTTTTAGAGTAAAGTATGTCAGTTGGTATAGATCAGGCAGCGTAGATGACATCCTGGTGCTTCAGAGCAGATTTACTGTGGGCCTGTTCGAGCTGGGTGTGTGCAGTCCAGTGGTGGCTGAGCTCACTCCCGAGCAGGTGAGCCTTCATCTTGGAGTAATGGGTCCTGGGGAAAGCAGTGCCATCCCTATGACCTGTTGGTGAGACAGATATGGCAGCCATTTAAAATGCAAGGTAATGGAAAATTCATGGTTGCAGCATGAATTTTGACTTTTGTGATCCCTCTGTAATGCACTATGCTGCAGTAAGTGCTGCCAACATTTATTTTGTACATATTTTAAAGTTAAATAAATGAAAGAAAAACAAACAGGGCCAAAGGTGATGAACTGTGCCAATCCAGGGACACAGGATCATTTCATGGAACCAGAGCTACACTGGCTGCTCAGCCACTGTCTGTCACCCTTTTTGCTTCTCGTATTTCCAGCATTGGAGAGCAGTCTGCGCAGCAGAGGATTGTGTGTCTTCAGTCATTCTGACTTCCTCAGATGAAAGACAATATATGAATGATTATGGCTATTCTTAGTCTGGTGAGGTTTGTTTCAGTGCTAACGCTTGCTTTAGTCTGTGTATTGGCCTGATGTTAACAAGATAAAGAGAAGATTGCTTGTGTGAACATACCCATGATTAAGGATGAGTTTTATCTCTCTGGAGCTTTCCAGCTACTACTGAGGTAACAACTGCAAAACCTCATCATGCAGTGATATTGTGTGGCAAGCAGCTCCTATGAGTGATTCCAAAGTAAATAGTAATTTTGCCAACAGAAACTCATGTCGATAACATGTTTAGAAGCAGCACAGATTCCCTCACATGATACTGTCCTTAAAATGATGTTTCCTAACTTTAAAAATATAGGTGTGTTTTAGTTCTGGATTTGTTTTCTTCTTGCTCCCACTTACAGTTACTGGAGAAATAGTTTTAACTGTTTCAGAAGTGGTCACTGTAGCTGAAGGAAGCCTCAGCCTATGCAGACCTCTCTCAGCATCCATCCCTTGCTACTCTACTGAGTACCTAGATGGGCACCACACAGTGTGCCAAGCGCCCAGTCCTGCCCTCCCATGTCCTGCTTGAGCAGGAGGGTCTCTCTCCTGTGTGAGGGCTGGGTGGAAGCTGTAATGTGAGATGCAGTAGCAAAGGGTTTTAAGAGTGCTGAGTGGGCATGCACACACAGGGCAGCTTGAGGACACCTATGGGGAGATGCACAAAATCTTCCCTTGGGCAGGAATAGCTGTTGAAGGGGTCTTCTGTGCCTCCTATGCTTTTTATTTCAGGAGCAGGTCTATGTCTTTGGACTGAAGCCATCTTGAACTGCTCAGACAGAGCCTTCTCTTGGCAGTGGGCTCAGCTCTCCCTCTGCAGTAACCACTTTCCACCTCTGCTGCAGCATCCTCTTTTTATCTTCCTTTTCCTCCATACAGAGACAGAGAGCTAGGGAGTGGGAGAAGAAGCTGCTACCACTTTTGGTAACTGAGCTTTTGAGCTGTTCTCTCCATGCTTCATATTTTGGCAGTGTTAGGAGAGCAGCCAGAGCAAAGTATGTGTGTAGCTTGCCTCTCTGTTTCTCTACACGCTTTACAAACATGCTAATTTGAAATTAAACCAAGCTAGCTTTCCCATATGCACTCTTTTATAAATAACAGGCAGTTTTCTTTTGATTTTGCTCAGGGCAAGCACATGTTTGCCCCTCTTTGTAAAGACAGTTCCCCTTGGAAAAAGTTAAGTTCCTTCTGGTGTGTGGCAGCCAAGGTGTCATTGTCCTTCAGGCTCCATAAAGGATTTGCCTGAACTATTGCCATTTGCTGCTCTGGTGTTGAGCAGGTGCCTACAGTCTCTCAGGATAGCTGCCAGGGACATCTTGGGAGGTTAATACATAGGGCTCCTACTAGACTTGCCAGTTCCTCAAAGGATGTGCTTTTTCACGGCTCCTCTTCTTGTGTTTGGATGGATGTATGGAGAGGAGACCCATGATTTGTAGGAATGAGTTAGTCTGAAGTGGAAAGTATCCTGAATGTGAGGGGTGTAAAAAACCTGCAAAACCATTTTGCTCAGAGAGGCAGAAATGTGCACCTTTGAGTAGCATTGGTCTATCTTCTGCTTGTGTGCATTTTGGGCAGGTCAAGTTGTGGTGTTGGAGGATGACATTTGAGTGAAATATTGCTTACAGCAGCACACAAAGATGTCAGGTTTAGAATGATCTCTCTGAAGATCAGTTTCGGTCTTCAAACCTGTTTCAACATCATTGTAAGATCTCCAGGCTGCCTTAGGCAGCAAGGTAGCTGCTTTTCTCACTGAAGATTTCTGAACATTTGAATCTACTTGATAAGATAAACTGCTACAGTGACATTTATTACGCTTTCTTTGTGAATAAAACTTTGGAAGAAATGGTGGCTGATCATTCTCACGGGGAAAAACTGCCTGGTTAATGTTTGTAACTAAAGTATTTAATCATAATGAAATTATGTTGGACCTCTACATGGTACATGTCCACCTATGCTCACCATAGCACCTTGATACAAGATAGTAGAATATTGGTGCTTCAAGCTAGGGTTTTCCAGCTTGCAAATCATATAATACCATAAAATCAGTTTTATGAAGGCTATAAGATGTTCTATAACAGATTTTCTATTTGCTATTAGATCATTATAATTCACTCTTTTTTGTTAAAAATCATTTGCATATGTTATTTCCAAGGGACTTCTGGGACAATATTACTTTTTAAAAGGTTTGGCTTTGTTCTTATGGTACTTTTATATATACTTAGTGTAGTGGCACTGAGCTGAAGTGAAGATAGCATAACCCACCAAGCAAAGGGACATAAAAAGAGTTTGGGGAACAAACTATGGGGTTGTTTTGTTTTTAACTGGATTCTATTTCTTTTTCTTTTGTCCAAACTACTTTTATGCCTTACAGTCTTTCAATTGCTGTGTGCGTGTACAAAATACAGCTTGGGGATTATATTGTTTGTTGCACAAATGCTGCTTGTATGATACTGGTGGACCAGTCTTCTATTGATAAGAATGCCCTTGAGAGCAGCTAGCCCTCTTCTGTATTGGAAAGACCCGTGGGGTTTGGCCCAACTGGAGAAGTTTGACTGGGTAAAACCTGTATGTCCTGTAACAGCCCTGTCCTGAAAATATAAAGTTAAATATAGCTTCTCTTTAAGGACTCTGTATACTTGCATCTGGTTTTGTTCAATTCACAGAAGAGAGCAGAACTGAATATGTAATTTGAAAGGCATTATTTTGGGTGGGTTTGGGTAGTAATTTTTTATATACTTTATCTATTTTTGTTTTGTTTTGTTTTTTTTTCCTCACTAGGACAATGCTGCTTTGACTTTATAGTGCAACTGGGCTACTGAGGGGAGACCTGGGTATGTGAGGGGTTCACATTCAGGTCCTTACCATTTTTCTGTATATTAATAACAACATCAAGAGGGAAGAAACCTTTTCTGTTGTGTAGTCTGAAAATAGAAATAATGAACTTGTGTATTGACAAAGGAAGGCTTTTGTTGTTGTTTTTAAAATGTCAGATGCCCTTCAGCTTTATTATTGACAGAATTGTGCACTTTCTCAAGCTGCACAAGGCCTGTCATTGTTTTTTGTGTCCTGGTATAAAAATAACACCAGGTGGATATTCTCCAGAGCTATGAGTAAACTTCACAGAGGAGCCTGCATGTAAAATTCTGATTTAAAAAGACCTGTGATCTTAGCTGCAGGTCAAAGGAAGAATTTAGGAGTATTATTTAAATGTAAGTGCATCTTGAAAAGTAGTTAGTTGAAAGTGACACCTTCTTACGCAAAAGACCTCTTTTTGTTCTAGATTTGACTCTTGTCATTTTCCCAGCCTGCCTTGGGAGAGAGCGGAAAGAGGAGACTCAGCGCGGCTTTTAAACCGACCCCGAGCACGCGGAAGGGGACTTCATTTCCCAGCCTGCCTTGGGAGAGGCCGGAAGGAGGAGCCTCGGCGGGGCTTCGCTTCCTGTATTTAAGGCTAAGAACTTCCAGGGAGCAGGGCAACCTGGAGCACGAAGAACAGGAGTAGGCTAACAGGGTCGTAACAGGACTATAGAGAGGCAGTTTGCGTGGTAAAAGGAAGGGTAAGACAGATCTTTGCTACTTATTGGATGAGGCAGGAAACTTAGTAAC
>NDXB01022393.1:8781-30483 GCA_002631895.1 Agapornis roseicollis
GGGGGGGGGGGGGGAATAACAACAGGGAATTCTAATTTCAGATGACAGCACATGCACCATGACAGACTTCTGTGATTATAGAGAAGTTACAGAATGTCCATGGTGAATGTGAGGACTATTAGACTTAAGTGTAATTATAATGTAATTTTAGGGTCCCATGAACCCAGATGTATGCTAAAATGGGTAACTAAGGCCTGCAGTCAGAAGCAAATGCAGTGAGCTCTGAAGCCTAAGAGAAGGTGGCCATTAGGATCTGATAGTGTTGCCCAGGGTGTTTTGAATTAGTCTCAAGTAAATCTGCACTTGCCATCCTGACTGAACTCTGAGCCCTAAAGCATGAATTTGTGATTCTTCTGATATATAAGCACACTTTTTAAGTACACCACATAGTGTAAGTTTTCATTTTATGTTGAAAACTTCCAGCATTAATAAAATTGCATCAGATAATGCACCAAAGAGCGTACAGATTCTCTGTGTAAAGTGACTGCGCTCTTTCCAACAGTATTTCAATGGTTTATGCATCTGTCTTATGTATGCTTCCATCTTTGGAAACCTTTAGATCAAAAGTGGGGTGGTCAGTCAATCAAGTATACAGAAGAAGGTAAAGGTCACAGTAGTGCAGCATACTAAAAGTATTACGCATTACAGTCTTGACAAATCGTTCTCATGACATAGACTGTAAAAAAAGAGCAGAAATGTCACAAAATTAATCAATTCTTATGAGACACACTGGAAGAATGAAGGAAAAAGAAATTTAATGTAACCCTCTCAGAGATGCTCTTGGCAGTTCTAATTTTACAGTTTCCCTCCAATAAGGTAAGCAGCAATTTTGTTTGGCATAAGATAAAGGCTACCTTTCTGGATATGAAGCTATCGGTGAGATATGTAGCAGGGTATTGCTGTGGATCATCTAGAATATGAGTGCTCATGTTAACACAGGTTTAAGCACAGGTTTGGGATTAAAATTTCAATATACTTTGAACTGAGCCCCTAAGGTGTAGACAAGAAATCTGACAGGTCATCATATCTCCATATGGATCAACGATATGAAAAATCTCAGGTACAGAGACTTGATAGAAAATGTTAATGTTTAAAATGTTTCCAATCTTTTGGATGGATATTAGGGAGGGTAAGATTAAACTATAGAAAACGTAGATGTTATAACTAGGCTGAGAAGTGTAAATGATAGAGGCAGACATGGATGAAAACACCTGGAAAGAAAACGCTCCCCCTATTTTAAAGTGAACAACCAGATTTGTAAGTGTCAGGACTTTTGCTACTGTCTAAATGTGTGTGAAATAAGGGAATGATAACCTGTTACTTATGTGAATTATTCTGTGGAGTAGCAGGGACATTTTGATGTGTAAAGGCTTTAATCTTGTTTATGCTCATGTGAACTTTTGCATGAAATTATATTTTAGACTTAAGGTGAGCAAGCACACCATGTTAAACAAAAATTACTAGGACTGCAGAACTGAGCCATCAAAAATTCAGAAATATTTGTGCAATCCTAATTCTGATCCCTTGAGCGTTTGGCAGAGTCTTTAAATCACATTATCACAAACTGTTTTGTTCCCCAGCATAACTGCCTGGTTGATGATAGAGAATCAATTGACCTGTAGGGGAAGCAAGGTTGTATGATGAAGAGACCTATTTGTAGGTCTGTCCCTATCTAACTGCTGCAGCAGTGGAAGCTATGTGGGGAATATTCAGGGGCTGCAGAAAGGCAAAGAATAAGGTCTCTCGAGTAAAGACTGTGTGACAGTTCACTGCAGAAGTGAGCAGACCAAAGCTTCCGTGTGGAAAGTTAACTTCTCACAATTCCTGACAAATACGCATAATATTTGTTTAGGTTTTTTCTCTCCCTCAATAAGGTTCTTTTGCCATAGTATGATTTTCTTGACATTTTCAGGTGGTGGTATTTAGAAATTTAAGGCCACTCAAAAATTTTAACTGTTATCTGAAATACTTCGCTGAGGATGATCTTCAGTAGTCTCTGAATTTGGAATACATGAACATGTTTAGAGAATTAGCTGTATTTTCTCTTTCACTTTGAATATCTAACTTATATGAATACTGTGTTAATACTGCTCTAAAAATCAATTTTTGCATGTTTGCACCCTCTGCTTGGGGTGCTTTACTGTTGAAAAAATGGGAAAGAAGAGCATACTTTTAAACTGTGGTTGTATTATCAGAACAACTGGCTGCAGGTATTGGAACAGAGGAAGGAAACTCAGCTGTTGTAATACATTCTTTTGTTATTGACTACATTTCAGCTTGGCAATGTCAAATGAGTGTAGCATGGATTTCAGTCAGGGCTCAAAGCATCCTCCCAGGACCTGGGGTGAATACTCACACCACTTAGCCCATGATAAAGCCTTGTGCTATGGTGCTTTTGCTGAAATCCCATCCTCTGCCTGCAGTGGACAATTACTCAAGTTCCTTCTTTACAGTCTCTCAAATGCTTCATGTTGATGGATTATCATGACCTATCTGAAATGATAGCTAGGATATCTTTGAACAACCATTGAAAGCATAACATGTGCTAGAGATAAAACTTTCCTACACTTTCTAGTTGAGTCAGTTTACAGAATGGAAGAAATCTGCAATAATGAGACTGAAGTGTTTGGATGTGTGTCAGAACTGCTCTAACACTTCGTTTGTTTTAAAGTTTGTATTCAAGAATGAGGTTTCACTGTCCTTTGTGTTCATAGCTGGGTTTACCTACCTGTTCAGTGATAAACAAGGATGATTCATTTTGGCTACGGAGAAGCCTCTGCTTTTGAATATGAATGATTAAATTAATAAGTAAATTCCTGTGAGCATTCTGAAAACATGAAGTATATTTTATGTATCTATCTTAATTCATTTCTGTATTGAAGAAAATGGGAAAGAAAGTTAATCCTTTTCAGCTTCCAAGGCCTAATTTATTGGATGTTTCAGAATTGTTTTCACTGTTTGCAATATGGTATCTCATACTAACATTTCATACTACCAGATGTTTCATTATTCCTGTTTTAGCACATCATACTTGACCCATAGCAGCTTTGAATGCAAATAACAGACAAGCTGATGCACAATGCTTGACTGTTAGACTGAAATAATATGGCAAGGATGAACTGGTTTTCATTTTTCCTTTTGAATATTATTAATTGCAGCATGGTGAGTGTTAATTTAATTAAATGTTTTGTTTTAATACCATTCCTCAGTTCACTGACTCACTGTTTCATTTAATTAATTGCAAACCTCTAGATTTGATTACTCATAGTTCTCCTTTAGTTAATTTACTTGTTCACAGTTTTGACAGAAAAGCTTTCAAACTAAAATGAAGGAGGGGCATGGTCTAATCAGGGAACTGAAAAAAAGCTGTAACTAGAGTATAAGATTAGAAGATACTCAAGGTCACCTTAAAATGCTCAGAGTCCTTGTATTCACCCCAAAATCCACTTGTCAGTTACTGGATATTAGTTAAACATGCAGGATTCACTAGCATTTAAGATACCCTATGTACCTCTCTGTGGGGATGTGATTGAGTTTTGGTTTGTTATGTCACCAAGAAGCTATGTGCTCATGAGTAAATGGTGATGCTCACTGGAAGCAAGGGGCACTGTCCCCTCATGTCCTGATGGGTGGGGTCAGCACTGCCCTGTACTGGGATACTGGCCCTGAGGTGGACTGGCTACAAACAACTTTGGAGTTGCAAAGCTGGGCCATGAAGTAAAAATGGTTTTGGTCTTTTTTTTTTTTTTTGGTTGGTTGGTTGGCGTAGGGGGCATTTGAAAAAACAATTAACCACTGACTTTAATGGGATGCAGACGAGGGATGGAGAAACCTCACTGGTCTTCACACCCTCTGCACTACAGTACTACAGTTATCTAGGCTTAAGGAGCAGAGGTTGTGTTCAGTGGGTTCAGCCTTAACAGAAGCAACCAAGCCTCACAGTATGTTCAGGGCTACTCGATCTCCTATACGCTGCAAGCAGCTGGTTCTTCCCCAGAGCAGTGCGGTGTGCCAGGTTGAATAAACTGAGCATGGTCCTAATTTGGATCAAAAACCTGAATTTGAAAGCTGTTTGGTGCTTAAGTATATTTTAACTGTGGCTCAGAATACAATTGCAGAATTGTCCTTCAGTGCAACCTGAGCAAAAAATGTGCTGGTTTGTGTGTCCTTGACCGGTTATTTCAATGCTAAATTCCTGTGTGGTACAGCAGTTATGCAGACTTGTCAAAGGGAGAGTACACAGTGTCCTGACAAAACTGAAATTACGGAATGAAGATTACTAATGGCAGTTGGTTGTTTTGCCATATGCACGATGCAGGTGTACTTCAGTACACACCATCGCAATCTGTTACGCAAATGTAATGGAGATTCATATTTAGAGACTGACCCAGAACGTGGCTCTGAGGTCTGTGTTACCACTGATGTGTCTCTCAAAGATCCTCGCCAACTGTTTGTGATGCTGCTGCCTTTCAGCTGAGGCAAATGCTGGGTTGTGGGGTACTGCTGGCAGGATTAGCTCCGCTGGCCACATGGCTGCTAGCAGTTTGGAAGACACATCATGGCTACAGTGCTGAGACTCACCCGTTGTTGTTAGCATAAAGGTTGTGTGTGTTTGTCTTAATAAGTGGTACATAGTTAATTTCTTGGATGTTTAGTGACTGATCACAGCTGGCAGAAGATAACTGAAGGAAGGGAAATTTAAAGTGTAAATGGAGAGAAAAAAAAAAAACAGAAGCTTTGAAGTGTGTAATCCAGCATGTCAGTTTTCCTAGTGATCCTTTTTTTTTTGTAGGTGAAAGCAGAGGGATAGATGTATATGATACAGCTGGTTTTAAGCACATTTTTCAAAGTGAGGTACTCTGAGTGAGATTGTGCTGCTGATAATGATTCATCTGAGAGGATAGAAATGATTCTTCAGTTCTTTTAGATAAGTCAGTTGAAGAATAGCCCTCCTTGCTACAGCTAGCCCGAGCTGAGTCAATTATAGAAAGGAGTTTTATTAATAGTTAAATTAAATGGTAGCTTCAGTAGCATTAGCCACAGCCGTACCCTTAATTGAAGATTATGCCAGTGGGTGATTTGCTGTACGTTTTCTTCCGTCTTCTCAGTCAGTAGCACACCCTTACTGCTGAAACCATTTGCTTTAACCTCAATTTTCTTAGCTTTCAGAAATGCTGAAACATTAGTACACTGTTTTTAAAGTGCCTCATGCAGTTAGATTCTGGGGCTTTTGCTGCTATCACATCTCAAGTAGGAAATTGTGTAGACTGGGGAGTGAGTGAGAGAATCAAGACTTTGCTGATACTGAGCTTAGAGATACTATTGGCCATATCTGCTTCAACTTCATGACTGCCTGCTCAGGATCTTCAGGTGTAGGGCTTTCTACATTAGGACTGTGCTTTAAACTTCTAATGCTGAAGTAGAGTGACTTTGGTGTGGCAGATGGCACAGCATAGATTCCCAATACATCACTAGTTTTTGGCTGTTGTCCTTATGACAGCTGTGTCTGGTTAGGGAGCTAAAAATGCCTGACAATAATTACCTTTAATTTTTGCAGGTGGCATCGTAGTAATTTTAGGGCTGTGTTTATTGTTTTCTGTTTGCTCCTCAGTGCCCTTTCTGCCTTCACTGTGCTGATATGACTGTTTAGTAGGCTTTTTGGATTTTGTTAGTTTGAGGGTATTTTATACAGTGCAGTGGATAAGTTTTTGTCTTACCTTTTCTCTGAACATTTTACTAAACTTCTGAATTTACTTTCCATTTCCTGTTTCTTTACTCTTTTGGGTATTTAAACTAAGTAAAATTTTATGACTAGTAGTATAAAGAACCTGTATAAATACTGACCTGAGTGAAAATACTTACTGTGGTAGTGGTTTATCTATACATATTTGGTTACATACAAATGATAAAATGTTATGATAAAAACCTTCATGTTCAGACTTCGTATTTTTTGTAACCCTTAAAATAAATGTGAATTCTTTGCAAATGGCTTAGAAGTATACAGTGAAAACAGAGTAGGATGTGAGTGGGTACAAGTTCTGAAAATGCTTTAGTGATGGCAGTTCTTCAAAACTTGGAATTTACTGGGATAAGCAGGAAAAGTGTAGCTATGCAGGTAGGCAGGCAAGGCACGGCACACACGTGCCTGGAAATGTTAAAAGCAGTAAATTCTTCAGAAGGCTTCTGCTGGTGCTGTTTCTTGAACTTCTTGAAACTAAGGTGAAATTCACTCATTGAATTCTCTCAGAGCAATCCCACTTCCTTTTCCTAAGAAAAAAATAGAAAAGTTTATAGACTATTTCACCTCTTCCAGAAAGTGTGTAAACAGTTTTATCATTGAAGATGTATTCTTTGATAGATTAAGTGTGAGTGATATCAACTAGTGAATTGGCAAAACCAGGAGTATAAACATCAGGATGTTATATCTGCTTGATACAAACCCTGTAGCATTTGCAAAAGAACTTAAAGGATATTAAGAAAAATACCGATTTTTAAATAAAAAGTGACTACTGTTACGGTATTGTGATCTTTTGTATGCAGGGAGGACTGCCTTAAATGAACCTTGAAAGACAAGATTCCTGATGATGTTTTCTGGACTTACTTTTATATGTTTGTGTTTAGTGTATATTAATAATGAAATAAGTGTAGTTTTCCATGTACCAGTGATAGAGCAGTAAAACAAATGCCTAATTGGTATAGGTGAGAGCTTTGGGAATACAGGAGTATGTTGCTACAGATTGTTTTTGTGAATGTTGAGAGGCTCTTAGGCAAGATGGGGTGAGGAAGACAGCCTGGAGAAAAGGGGGCTTGTGTAACTCCCACCTCCTTTTTTCTTGTCTCCAGCTTCCTGATAGTAATCAGGAATATCTTTGCTGAAGTTAAGCAAGTTGATGTATCCATATGTGATAATACACATCCCTCCTCCATGCAGTTGGAGCCTGTGGTTGCTTGCTTACTGAAGTCTTATTAAAATAATGAGAACTTCTGTGAAGCCTATTATAGGAGCAGTAGAATTAAAACTAAATGTCAAATACATAGCAGCTTTTAAAGTATTTTTATTTATGGGTATATGGCAGTATAGGATGTGAAAATTACTGGTTCACTTCAATCAGTATCTGATCTCTTGGTAAGCAGGACTTCCCAGAAACAGCAGATTATTTAATTCTAATTTGATGTATGGTATCTCTGTGGGTTGACACAACACATGCCACCAGCAGAAAATCATGGGCTTTTTGGTAACTTCAGTTCAGTGAATTTGTGAAACTTGCACAGTCAGTTACAAAATAGCTAACACGAAGCATTTAGGTTGCTTTTTACAAATGACGAAAACAAGTCATGCTATACTGGGAGGAATGCAGTAAATCTGTTTAATGTGTAACTGAATAAACAGACAGTTATACCCGTAGAGATCTTTCTGGTTACATAGCCTTAGTCCCTGTAGTTTCCTGCAAGATAGATGAACTTCAGATAAGATATTTACAGTCACAACTTGCCCAGAGTAAAAGATTTGATACTGTTTGGAAGAAAATCTGGTTCCCTACTGACCAAGTCAAATGATAAAATATTAAAAGTATACTCTTATGAAAAAAAGGATAATGGAAATCAAAAGAATTAAAAAAATGCTCATGATGGTAACTTGTAGCCTGACACTGCTCTACTAGTGGTCTTTTACTATGGGAAAAAATAGGGGTTTAGTCACTGGAAAATCTACCACTAACCCCTCCTTAATTCTGTAAATATGTGCTGGTGTGAATGGTCTCTTAAAGGTGGGCTCCAGTTTGTAATTACCCATATTCTACTTGTCTAAAATTTCCAATATAATATTTTCCAGTAACAGTAATTCTGATCCCAATGAACAGACATCAGGAAAAGACAATAGTATTTGGATATATAATATAATAGTACAGCGCTGATTGTTCCAGGTTAATTGGCTTTGAACTGTTGAAATTAAGGAATGCTGTGTCTTACCTAATGTACTTGGAAATTTTGTAGCAGCTAAATAAGTCAACCAGAAAGAGATCAAAGTGACAAAGTGATCAAAGTGAAATGGAAATGATATGTAAAAGTATAATCAAAAGGGCTACCATTAAATAAATATTTGGGAATGTTAGACATGTTAAAAAAAAAAAGAAAAGAAAAGAAAAGCATGAGAGAAGTAAATGGTGTACTGAAATAATTCTAAAATAAAATTAGTGCCCAGAATAACATTGCATAACAGGCTAACAGTGTGTATTGAGTTTATGTGACTTCTTCTCACTTAAAGGAATTGTTCTGTTCTTCATCTTTTTAGTGCTGCACTGTATGGTTTGATGTTGCATTTTATTTATTTATATTTTTCCAGGTCTGACAGCAGCTGCCATGGCAGAGGCTATGAAGTTACAGAAAATGAAACTTATGGCAATGAATAGCCTTCATGGAAGTGGAAGTCAAAATGGAACAGAGTCAGAAAATGAAGAGCTCAATTCAAATGCAGGTAAGTAATGCTGTGCATGGGAAACAAAATCAAAAATCTTTGTCAAATTCTTGTGCTCTTTTCTTTCGTAAGCTTTGCTCTGCCAGTGTCAAATCAAAATTCCTGCATCTGTTCCTGCAGTATTAGAATCATAGAATAGTTAGTGTTGGAAAGGACCTTAAGATCCTCTTAATTCCAATCCCCCTGACATAAGCAGGGTGACCTCACACTAAACCATGCCACCCAAGGTTTCGTCCAACCTGGCTTTGAATACCGCCAGGGATGGAGCACTCATATCCTCCCTGGGCAACCCATTCCAGCATCTCACCACCCTAACAGGAAAGAATTTCTTCCTTAGATCCGATCTAAACCTTTCCTGTTTAAGTTTGAACCTGTTACCCCTTGTTCTGTCACTACAGTCCCTAATGAAGAGCCCCTCCCCAGCATCCCTATAGGCCCCCTTCAGATACTGGGGTTTTCCTCCTGATGGCCCTCTTCATTAATTTTTGAAAAAATATTGGTGAAGGATTGGTTTCATTGTATGAGAATGCAGACTTTTTAAACTGTTCCCTAAACTGTTCCTATTTGTACTAACAAAAGACTTCTCTATTGGCAATA
Organism: Agapornis roseicollis; assembly: GCA_002631895.1. Taxonomy (NCBI): domain Eukaryota; kingdom Metazoa; phylum Chordata; class Aves; order Psittaciformes; family Psittacidae; genus Agapornis; species Agapornis roseicollis. Next base: position 17,852 of record NDXB01022393.1, read on the forward strand.
ATGCAGCATGTCTAGAGTTTTCCTGTAGATGATGGAAAGTTTCCAAAACATCAGGTTGTTGGAACTTATAATGAGATCCACAATTCACTAGAGATAGGTAAAGAAGGGAGTGTTAAATTTCTGCATTTTGTTCTTTCCTTGTATGGATGTTTGCAAACCACAGCTATGAAGGAGAGTCGTGTTAAACACTTGTTATGGCCCACCTGGCTGGAATAACCTGAGATAGAAGGCATTGAACACATGTCTGTAGTTCTGTGAGCATTAGTATAAACTTGAACTAAGCTCCCCAAGTCCCAGCTACACAAGAATAGGGTTCAAAGTTTAAGTAAGAAGCTAATACTTCAAAGAGAATATCTTTATTCTAATGTCATTTTTAAGTATATAGAAGAGATTTTTACTTGGGTAGTGTAGAGAACCTAGGATAAGAAATCTGTTTTATCTCAAAATGTTGCTAGATACCTACCTTTGTTAGGCTGTTTCACCTGGACTTACTTTTTTGAAATAAACAATCTTACAATGCACTCTTACCATTTTGGAAGCTTACGCATCCTTTGTTTCCATTATCAATTCAGGAACAGAGGCATTGTGTAATCCCTCACTGCATTCACATCTCCCATTGGCATTCACACATCTCTGAAGTCACACATGCATCTCTAAAGATGAAGATGCTCTAACAGTTTGCTTGCTTGGATGGCGTATAGTGTATATGCATTGTACCATCAAGATGGTAATTTATTAGACCAATAAAGCAGCAGCTGGAAGGTCTTAGATTCATTTTCTAAAGGAATAACTTTGAATTCATGACAAATTATGCACAAAGCAGTCTTTCCAAAAGTGGTATTGCCTCTTGCTAGTTTTGTGTACTCATCTGTATTGAAGAAATCTGGCTTTGAATTCATGCATTAAACCCTTCCCCAGCTTCGTATTATGTAGGATATGTATTTCTTATTCACCTCTCAGACCCTAATTACTTAGTGTGTATTGAATTTAGAAAAAAAGCACTGAGAAGGCTTATTTAGTTTGTGTAACTCTTACAGTTTGTATAGAGTTCAAAATGAACTACAGAGTTTCACTGAATGCTAAGAAATATGACTGAAGGTAGAATTCCTATAGGAAAGCAAGGAAACCTCATGCAGAAAAGATGTACTGTTAGCATTAGGGGTTTCAAAAGCTTGCTAATCTGTATGTTCATGGTTTCATGTGTTACCTGATTTGGCAAAATTTGTATACTTAATTTAGTGAGAAACTAGAGTACATTGATATTATTATTTTAGGTACCTTGTTGACAAGTTTTATAGGGGACTATCATACCAGATTTTCGACAGTACATCTAAAGTATGCATATTAAATGAAGGCTCTCTGAGATTTAGCAATTCAATGAGTTCTATAACTGACTCAATACCAATTTAAATATTTGGAAAAATTCCTGCTGACTTTAGCTGAACTTCCAGTGGGGCCCAAGGATAAGGATATGGTGTCAGTTATGTAAAGATCTTTTCTCAATTCTTTTCATTGCCTAATTGAGTAAAATTGCCAAGAGCAAATTTGCTGGATCAGGTTGCTTGCAGACAGAGAAAAAAATGCTTAACAAAAAGAACTACCACTAGTCATACTATAAATCACAATTTTCCCTCTTTTTAGTAACTTAAATGCCAGCATTAGGATCACTTATTTAATGCATGGTTTCTCTGTGTATTGGAGAGTGTGGAGATTTACATTCAGAAGGTACAGCAGGATGTGTCACACCACTCCCCCCCATCCCCCTGCAAAAAAACCCCACCAAAAACCCACCAACATGAATGGAATGTAAAACTTCACTAAACTGCTCACTGTACAGAATAACTGAGAAATTATCAAATATTCACTGCAAGAAATTCATTGGGGTGTGAGGAGAGTGGGCATTTTATTTAGAAGTTGATGCACATTTTGTAACTTTGATTCACTGTGAAGAGAACACCATAAGATGCATGACACCTTTATCAACTGTTTGTTTTGCTCTAGACTCTTGCAGTTTAGTTGACTATTAAACCCAGAATGGGGATGTGAAATGAGAAAGAAAATGGAATTTTGAAATTTTTTTACTAGGAAGATGTAAGAAAGAACAGAGCCAAGGAGTCAGAAGCCTCATAAGTGAGAAAAACATTTTATTTTAGGAGAGAGACCTACAGTTTCTTTGATTTGAGGTTGTGTTTAATAGCTTCTGTAATGGCTGCAACATGACTCTGCATCTAGATTTCAGCATGAATAACAACCTGTTCGTGTTTCATTTAGCTCCAAATGAGAAATTCTGTCTTTTATTGTTTTAGGAAATTAGTCTGTGTACTATTGCTCCTGGAACTTTATAATTAATCACTAAAGGTTATGGCTATGGAGAGTTTGTGGGAAATAGATGTCTGAATGATTATAATTGTAGCTGTCAAATCAGAAATATAGTTATACAGAGCAGAGGACCTTTTGCTTCCTTTGATTATTTTTTTTTTCTTTCTACTGTAACAAAGACTTCCAGGGTTGCAGTTTTACTTAAAAAAACCCCACAACTATAGAGATTGTTGGGTTTCCACCTCAGTGTTGCACACTGGCTTCCATTGTTGAACATAAGACACCACCAAATAGCTCACATTAGGGTGTGTGCCTTCCTCCTCATTCTGTAGTCTGATGAGTGGAATTGTTTCTTTTGCTGTAGCATGTTTTGAATTAAAAATGTAGTTGATCTGAATTAGGTTTTGAAATTTTATTGCCAGATTTTCTGGAAGTATGTCATTCTATACAGGCCTTTAAGTGTAATAAAAAAATGGTGAAGATGGCCTGTCAGATTAATTTCATTCCCCATCTGTATCTTTTGAAGTTGGTATGAAATAATTTTGAATTTGCTTCTTTACCAGGGACTAGAATGTCACTTCTGTAGTTTCTTTCTCTCTGTGGGTACACTTATGATGATGGAGATTTTTCAATGATTTCTTTATCTGAAGCCAGAATTCATGCTATCCATTTAAAATACATTCTCTAACTCTCAGGATCACTGACTAAAATTCCTCATATGATGTATTGTCCTGTAGGAAATTACATGTGTGGAATTGAGTCTTACAAGTGTGCATTAAGACTCTGGGGAATAAATATGGCACTTCTTTTCCTGCTTATATTCCAGCTAGCATGCCTTTGCCATCAGGTTCTACCTGCCTCCTTTTTGTGATATTCCAGTAATCATCTCAGTAGTGGTGGAGTTTAGTGCTGGAATATTCTAAGTAACTTATTAAAAATAAATAAATAAATGTTGCTAGAGACAATGCTGCAACTGTGAAAAATGTACCAAACAACCAAAAAATATGCACGTATTTTTTAATTGAAGTAATGCATTAGTTCACGGTGCTGTGAGGAATGTTGTTATACGTTGGAACATTAATGTCCTCCTTCCACTCTCTCTGCGGAAGAGAAAGAGGTTTATTTGCACCTTCCTACTCATCATATGAAGTGTTGAAGCAAACTTCTCAGGCAGTTAAACCCTCATATTTAAGCTGGCAATATAGGTTTTCTGGCCCCAAAGTGCAGCTGATCTGTGCTAGCTGTTCCTTGTGGCTTAGTGTCTGTCTCCATCTTATTGTAGGATCTGGGAAAGAAGGCTGAATTTCATGAACCACCTAGTTGGGTCCATAGGTGTCTGAAAGAGGGAAAAATTAATCCCTCTGTAATTCACAGTGGCCATAAGTCTTTCATAAGCCTGTTCTTACTTTTTGGCTGCTCTGTGTGAGTCTTTGGAGATGAGATGGTTTGACGACGGCAGTCAGTGCACACCGTAGAGGGTTGTCCTTACTCCAGAAGGTTGCTATAGCTAAGGCAAGTCGTTCTGTAAAGCGTGACAAATAATATGTGCCTTTCTTATTCCACTTTGGAAAATGAGGAAGATTACAAGTTTGAAGCTGGCAGCTGAAGCCAGGTATGATGGATGCGTATGCAGATCTTTGTAAGTCCAGCCATGTAATCAGTTTCAGTGTTCTATAGAAATAAAATAGAACAAAATGTCTCTGGTTGCACAAAAGTGTTTATAAAGATCATCTGTTTCATCATCATGCAATACTAAAATTAGGTGAAGTGTGTTCTGGAAATTAGCATATAATTGCCTAGGGAAATTGGAAACTTACTTGAAATCAGCGGTGGTTTTTTTTAATAGTATGGCAGCAAGTAATTTGTACAAATATGTGATACAAGTGGAATGTGAAGGATAGAATGCAAAGCACAGAATTGGTGATATTGCCTGATCATCCTATAAGCTGCATAAGCAAATAAGGATCAGTGCATAGCAGTCCCTGACAGTACCTGTTTGTTCAAAACCTCAGTGCAAAGAATAAAGCAGTTACTTCCTTCTGTTGGCTTTTGGAGTTAGCATGCATGATTTAATAAATGTGTTTTGCTTTCCCAAGAGAGATATCAAACGGTACTAAGTGTTTCAGTGCTATTTCCTTAGGAAGTCAAAATGTTATTCTGTATGTAGAGTCTTGTTCCTTAATTTCCAGACAAGGAGCTAAGTTAGGCAGAAAAGAAAGGAAAAACACCCCAGCTTTTGGCATATGAGGATCAGAGAAAGAGCTCTTCATAGGAAGAAAAAAATAAAAAGTGTTATTTTTTAATCCGTTTTTCCCTTCAGTACCTGCCATGCAGTTTTCTCACAAATGCAAACATCCTTCACAATCTGTTTAAAAAACCACAAATACATCACTCAGAGGAATATTTAAGGAACCATCAGGAGGGAAAAAACTCATTGGTTTAATGGAACGCTGTCAAGGAAAATCAGCATCACAAACGACACAGGGGCAGAATTGATACTTTTGCACTGACATGTTAAAAGAAAATCCCATGCATTATTTAGAAAACCCAGAAATCTGTCAGCTGTATGATTGCCGAGTTAGCATAAGCAGGAGGATGCTGCTCAAGTTGAAAAGAAACGCGTAGGCACAGATCCATATTGTAACCTTTCATGTTCTCCACCCACCATGAATACCCAGCTATTACACGGTCAGCATTTTTTAGTTTTTCTCTTTTAAAATTTTCAAGTGCTTGAAAAGTCAAAAGAGGTAGGACTTCTATTCAAAAAAGCAGGATGCCGAGGCTGTTATTTTATTGTAAGAGTAAAATGACAAGACCAGAGAACAGATTTTTTTAATCCTTGAGTGCTGTGCAGACTTCATGAAGTCATTTTTCCTGTTGCTAAAGCAAGTGTTTTTGTTACATGAGTAGAGAGGTATTGTTTCAAAGATAATAATTTTCCTTAAAGAATACGAAACTTTCATGCCGTTTTAAAAATATAAGCGGTCAAAACTACAATTAATATTTTTAAAATCAATTAAAAAGCTACTGAAGCATGTATTTAATTTTCTTTAACTGTCCTTTCTCCAGGAGGAATATATAGTCTTGAAGTAAGAGAAAATTTAATATGCTTTGTTTTCTGTGCCACCTCATCTAAAAACTCAGCTTGTTTGACTCCAGCCCTGGCAGATATATTAAAACATTTTATCCTAAAAACTGAGACATCTGTGGTATTCCTTTAGACACACACATAGATTGGTCATGGTGAGTGTGAAGATATACTTGCTTTTAACGGTTGAAGTTATGGCTAAGTAGACATCCTTCTTCACTGAGTGGTGAAGGCAGCGAGCTCCTAGTCCACAGTCATCAAACATGAATGGATTGAGCACTGAGGTAGGTAGGATAGGTAGGAAAGGGTGAAACTTTTCATCTGCCTGTGTTCCTCAAGCATGTAGATGACATTGTACTTGTGAGTATGGCCAATGGTATAGCGCATATTACATGCTGATGGGACCAGCTGGGAGATAAGTGGTGGTCAGTGTCATGGAGAGACAAAGCTTAAAATAGCTCCGGAGATAAGAAAGAAGTTCAGAGCACTTCACGGCTCCTGTTTGGCTGCTCAGTCTGAGATGTATTTCTCTGGAGGAGACTGGACCCTGCAATAGCACTGGGACATGTTACAATGTTTGTCTGAAAAAGCACCCAAGCTTCTGAAGCTCCTGGGCAAGGTACTGGTTCCTGTGTGGGCTAACCCACGGCACAGAGGTGAGGGAGCAGCGTGCTGAAAGTCTGATAAGTCTCCTCTACTTAATAAAAGCATGTATGGCCCCATAGGTGACTAGCTGTGAGGAAAAGCTCTGCATAGGAGTGCTTATCTGAAAGCCATAGTACTTGAAGATTTGTCTAGTGATGAAACTCAGTGGCTTTTGGGATGCACTTCCACCAGAGGTGTGCAATTGTGGTTTTTTGCAAGTTTCTTGAACCCACTTGCAAGAAATTGTAAGCTTTTTTACTCAGTGAAAATAGAATGAAAGGATGGAAACTTTCACATAATACTGAAGCTTTAAAAAGCTTTACCTATTGGTGCTTGTCAGAAAATTCCATGGTTGCTGAAAGATCCAGAGCAAGGAATTCCCTGCAGATAATGTAAGGGAGGCCTTCTTGAACCTTTTTAAGATACAGCTCCTCAGATATTAGATAAACCATTTGGTTAATTTGTACCTTCTCTGTATTCTGCTTCATTCTCTTGTTTCTTCCTAATGGTCATGGCTTTCATGGGCCCTCTCAATTATGCTGAGAACCTAGTCTCCATGTGTGAAGCTTGGAAACAAAATGCACATACATCTTTTTCTTTGGCATATAGGGACAGGGTTTTGGAAAGTGAATTATCAGTGCTCTCTTTCTGCTGTGTTACCCTACCACTGGGCAGGATTTAATACTGAGAATTTTAGCATGTTTTAGTGAACCATGGTTGCAGTGGAGTACAAAAGTGAATTTGTTTATCTGCAGCCTATTTTAAGGTCACATTTTAGATTCTTTAGCACTTAGCTATTGAATGTGTGTGAGTATTTTAGCTGTCTTTTTAAGAAGTATTCTACATCTAAATATGTATGTAAATGTAGTATATGTACATAATTCATACCTAAATGTATGTATGTTGTTTCATCATCTAATATTTACATATTTGATTTGACTGACACCCAACTCTGAGAAATAAGAAGTAGCTCTGGCTTTAGTTTTAAAACTAATAAAGGGAATTTTCAGAGCACTACTGAAAATGGAATTCTCTGTGCTATTCTCTGTAACTGTGAGGCAACTTTTTATTTGAGAGGAATTTCTGTTTCAGAATATGATGCTTGTCTAACATGATGGAATCAGTTGATGTTTTTATAACATCGTAAGATGATGTAAACTTTGAGAGATTAATCAAATGTAGGTATTATCTTGTATAGACTTCTTTCTAGAAAACTTCTTATTCAGGGTTTAAACTCCAGTTTGTGTAAATGCTTTTGAGTGGGTAATTCTCAAGGGTAAATTTTAAATACTTTTGTGATAATTAGATGCTGCTAAGCATTTATGAATTGAGAATATATATATACACTTGTAGGTTTATATTTCAACAGCTAACCATGTCACACAGTCTGCTTTCTTAGTCTACTTTGGCTGTTACCTTATTTGAAGTCAAAGATCTGATGTCTCTTTTTTCCAGAGCATTTAAGTAGTTTTGCTTTTTTTCTTTCCTTTTCATAAAGACTTCATAAAGAATTTTATGCAATGATTCTCAACGTTAGCTGGATCAAGTTAAATATAGAAAATCAAGATTCATACCAGTTAAAAAAAGCAATTCCTAATGCCAGATAATGTACCTCTGGGTGCACACAGTGTAATCACAACCTCTCTAGATTCTTGCCGAATCTACTATCAGAACAAAGTGCAGCAAAATATAAACTAATGACAAAATGCAAATGGTATGGCTAAACTGCACAGAATCAAGAGCTTTCACATCTGTCACCTTTCAGATCCTTTACAAATTTATAGTCTTAGAGTGCAGAGGTCTGAATCTTCAAAGCTTGAAAAACAGAGGTGCAGCATGAACTAATCTTCATTTTTTCCCCTATCTTCTTACAGCAGCACTAATGGAAATGTATTTTGTTTAATGACTCTGAAATCCTGTTTGTAATTAGATGTGGGAATTGGTCTTACTTTGTAACAGATGATACTGGAATAATAATATGAGAGATGCTACGCTGAGACCACTATCCTCCTAAATCTATATCATTTTTCATTTTATTGACAGGAAATGTGTTCCTGGAACAAAGAGATTGATTTTGAAGAGCAGGAAAATAATGTCTAGTAAAAACTCAAATGAAAACACTTTAGCATTACTTAAGTGTATCACAAGAGTACATTAACCTTTTAACTTTATTTTTAATTTTAGTAAACAGTCTTATAATTGTCACTTTGTCACTGATACGATGTTTGAATTAATGTACCAAAAGGTAGGGAGCTTTAATTAATGACAGGGTGCATACAATTAAAACGCATATTATATTTCAGAAGGATTATTCAAAATAACTAATTTTATCTGTTAAAACACTTTTACAGTCGCAAATGAAGTAATTATGAGTGGGCACAGAACATGTGAGTGCAGGCTGAGCTCACCCAGTCCTTTCAGAGTATTAGTTCTCTTCACTAGGTCTTGATATCATAAATCATTTGGGCCACTGTAGAGCCAGGGCTAAGTTTTTTCCTTGGCTGTAAGTTTCACATTAGTTAGTAGCAGCAGATACTCATGGTCAGTATCAATCTGCTGGAGGAAAGCAGGCTGCTCAGAAGTGTCTCTCACTGGCTGTTCTCTGTAAGGTACAGGAACTGCTATAGTGCTGTAGGGAGTGATATCAAAAATGTGCCTGTTTTAGGATGTAGAATTTTAGAATGGTTTGGATTGGAATGGACCTTAAATATAATCTAGTTAGTTACAATCCCCCTGGCATGAGCAGGGATGCTTTCCACTTTCAGTATACATTTTTATTAAAACCAATATAAATTAGATGCACTGTGCTTTAAAAGGTAAAATCATTCTAGCCAGGACATTGTAGAAGGCTCTGCAACTGGTGAAGGACATGGTGTGAAGAGTACTGTCCTGCCGATCGGGAAGCAGAGCTGAGCTCTGCAGGCAGGCAAAGGGAGAGAAGGCATCTATGTATGTCCACCTTTCTGGGCTTTATGCGTAGTGGGAAAGGGAAGGGAAAAGTGTGATCCAGATCTGCCTTTCTGAAATATATTTTGATTTTTTTGTGAAACCATTCCTGGATGCAAGCAAAAGCAGTCTTGGGAGCAGGAACCATCAAGTGGTGATCAGATGAACTCCGATGATTAGGGATGCCCAAAATGCTAAAAAGTACACTTAGTGATTTCCAGATTTTCCACAGTTCTACCACAGAACAAGAACAGTGAAGTACCATATGTCCTGTCCTCTGGTTTTTCTTTCTTTTTTTAGGTCCTTGTATGTACTCAGTTTCAACAAAATCTCATCTGCCTGTCATTTTGCACAAAGTAGCATATTTGTTTAAGCGCTGTGGTGTATTAGTATGCTTAGCCAGTGTGGTTTAATTTCCTACTTCAGTGTGTAAGGGTGTAAGGCAGCCAGTACGTAAAGAATTGCAGTATGTTAGGAAAAGCAAGTATTGGTGATAGTTGCTTTTGTTAATATTAGTGAGTCATGTTCAGTTTCACATTAATGATATTTTAACAATAAAATGTACTTTAATATTTTAGTTGCATAATAAAATCTGAAACATTCCCATTCTTGTTAGGGCATATGTAAGCTTAAGATTAAAAATGCCATATTACCTTTGATGCAGGACACATGCTGAGAGTCCCCCAAAGGATGTCATTGCTTGTGATACAGCTGCCAACAGCAGGAGTCTCATGAATTCCAATTTCAGTCAGATTTGTAAAGAAGTTCCCCTAGCATATAGTTAATTTATGGTAGAGGTAGGCCATGTTTGTGGTGTGATCATTTGAAATATTTTTGCACTCAAAAGAGTAGCATTATCCAAAACCCCCATTTTAATAATGTGGGCTTTTAGTTAAGGATTCAGCACTAGATTTTTGCAGGGTGCCCTGAACTGACATTTTTGCAGCTGAGATTTGATAGCAGTTTTACTTGGCAACAGTTGGCACTGTTTAAATGTCTAGCTGATTTGTGAATTTGATGAGACAGAAGTCACAGTGGTCTCAAGTAATCTGCCTTTACTTGCACCCACAAAGTAAGAGGCATCCCTTACTTCTGAAGTAGGGACTACATGCATAAACGGGACATGTACAGATCAGAACCTTGCTACTTCTTTTAAAGTACTGTGGCTATCTTGAATAGTTATATTCAAGTTTTGTTTTCCTTTAATAAAGTTTTGATCCATAAGAGAATCAGGATTATGCATTTATTTCTGTGATTTAAAAAGTAAGCATCTGACAGTTTTGCATAATAGGTTATGCTTTCTGCTCCATATTCTGTTTTTAAAAAGCTGGAATCCAAAGCTGTGAGTGACATTTTGGTAGAATTTTAGCAAGTACAGTCATTACCAAATTAAAAATAGATACAGGTGGGTTGTCTGTGTTTTTAGCTTCTTATAAAAAAACCCAACCCCTAACTATATACAAGAGCAGCAGTTTATCATATAATTCTAGTTACAATTAAGAAAGACCAGCAATGTTGTCTCGGACCATGAGTAAATGTACTTTTATCACCAGAGTGTGTTAGAAGTCTCTAATTTCCATGGCTGTGACATCTTTTTCTCAAATGAAATTCTTACTCTTAATTCCTTAGAAGCTTAATTTAAATTAATAAGATCACTGAAGAATATTAAAGCCTGGTCCATTTAGTCATGGAGAAGAAGATTGTGTTGGTAGCATATAATTGAAGCTACTAATTTGTCCATAATCTAAAGGGGAAATGCATGGATTTTTAGTACATGTTTCAAATGTCATCTTAATATGTTTATTATCTTGGAGATGTAACCAGTATTATGTTACCAGTTAACTAGGATGTATTTTAGGATGGCCAGTTTGTGTAGCATTTTCCAAATGCAAGTTTTGTCTTGGCAGGCACAGAAAGCGTGTATCTCATGGTTTTAGAATAGCAGCATCTTCTCAAACCATGGTGTTTTCTTGAAGAGTTGGTAAGGCTTTACCTGAACCATTCTTGTAGCTGAAGAAGATAATGTAGGATTAATGAGCCTGTGTTGTGGATAAACACTCTAGGCTGTACCCTCCGATTTATTGTGTTGCAGTGTACACATCTAGGTCAGGTAGCAGATGTAGTTTAGCAGTTGCAGGGTGAGTTCAGGGTGGGCCGTTTCACCCTGCAGTTTGGCACTGCCTCTGGATCCCATCTCTATTGCAGTTTGCGGTTTTAGGTTCATAGGAAAACAGCACTTTCAAACTTGTTTTCTTATCCCAAATCCCAGGGAAGCACAAACTCTGCCAGCATCATGCCTGACTCATAGCTGTCCAGCTTGATTTTAGAAATTTTATAGGCTTACTAATCATGGCTGGTTTTCCTGATGTTTAACCTAAGTCTTCCTTGTTACAGTTTTTCCTTCTACTTCTTGTTCTGTACACTGTGGCTATGGAGAACAATTTAATTCTCTTGTATAGTTGAACATGTCTTTTATCTAGTGAAGACTATTAGTGAGTCTCCTAGCTGTCTTCCCTTCCCTGCATTAAACAAACCTGCTCTTTTGAACGTGCCTCATACTGGTGATTTTCTAGATCCCTGGTCAGTTCTCATTGTCCTCCTCTGGCCTTCCTCCAGGTGATTCATATCCTGCTGGTTCCCAACCTGACACATGGCTCCAGGCATTTCCTGGAAGCAGGGTACTGCATACTTGTCTTCACCTGCAGTCTACTGTAGATTTTAGATATGTTTATTTTATTTTATTTTATTCATTTCATTTCATTTTTGTTTCATTTTTTTGCAGAAGAGCAATNATATCCGTTCCCAACCTGACACATGGCTCCAGGCATTTCCTGGAAGCAGGGTACTGCATACTTGTCTTCACCTGCAGTCTACTGTAGATTTTAGATATGTTTATTTTATTTTATTTTATTTTATTCATTTCATTTCATTTTTGTTTCATTTTTTTGCAGAAGAGCAATACAGGCAATCAAACCCCATTCTGAATTTATAGTATGGCTGATCCAGCCTTTCATCTGTCCTGACCAAATTTTCACATTGTATCTCTCTTAAATGTTCACAAAGGTTTAGGTAAATTCTGGTAAAGATCCAGAATTTTGGATAGATTGATTGATTCTGCTACATATGCTTCTGATTAGACTCTTAATGTGCTAGCCTCTGCCCATGAATGTGAGGCATTTCATTCAGTTGCATTTGGCCATTTTATAGTTCATTCTATCTTTACAGGTTGACTGGAGGTACGTTCTGAAGGTAAATTATAATTGATAGCTGAAACTGAAAGTCAACATTTCCTGTTTAGATCACGTACATTTTTTAAGCTGTGCAGAGCCATCTGCAATTAATGCTTTGTTGTATATCTTCTGTATTTACAGTATATTTGACAATAAAACCTTTTTTGACATTTAATCAGTAGCAGAGTTGTTCCACTCTCATTATATATTCCTGAACTTTATCACCAAGATAAGACATAAATGTTGAGCTTGCCTTTAAGATCAGACATACATTGGTATTTTAATATGCATTGATACTTAAATAAATATTTAAATGTATTAATATTTAAAACCTAGAAAATTGTTTTGGGGCTTTTTGTTGTTTTTTGGTTTGGTGTGTTTTGTTTTTTTTTTTTGTCTTTTCT
>NDXB01022393.1:30622-43553 GCA_002631895.1 Agapornis roseicollis
TTTTGTTTTTTTTTTTTGTCTGTTCTACATTTGTACAATATAAAAATGAGAATAGATTCTTTTTTTTAAGAAGATGCTTTGTAAGGATGGAGATGTGTGACTTTAGCACTAGTGAAACTTCCAGCACACCAGCATACCTGTATAAGAGCTGTATATTCAATTACTAATGGGGCATGAGGGGCTGCTTTTCCCCATTTTCCTTAAGGCATATAATATTAGTTAAATTGTGATTTATTTTCTGATATATCAGATGGAAATTGGAAAGGTAGTAGGAAGAAGTGTCTTTCAAGTTCCTATGATTCCTATGGAACTTTTTTCCTAATTGACTTTTCTCTAAGAATTTGATATGATGGGGGATTTTGGCATTTTATCCTTGAGAAATATTCCCCCTCACTTACGCAACCTCTTGTATTTTTGTTGATTTTGACAAAGTAGGTATTTATGCAAGTTTAATCCAACTTTATTCCCTTTCTCTGTGAAATCCTAGATCCAGGGGGGAAAGTCCTTCTAAAAATGCTAGAATAGCTATCATGAGGAAGATTTTACATTTCATTTTTATAAATACCCAGTGTGTCTGGGTATATACTGTATATTAAATAACATTTCTGTGTTAGTGAAAGATTGAACTTTAATAGAAAAATTTTATCTAAACAGAAGGGCATTTGTGTGAAACTTGTAGGTATCTTATTTTTAGGAGGATAATCTCTAATGAGCCTCTCTGAATTTAAACACAGCGGTTCTGTTGGTAGAAGAAATATTTGCATTGGTCTATTGCTAGTGACTGATACTGATTTTCTGTCCGACTAACTAACAGCACTTCTTTCTTTGAAACTGCCTTGAATAATTGCAGCCCAAACCCTGCCCCTGTGCTACATAAAAGGAAGATCCAAATCATCAGATAGTAGTGAATCTTCTGTTTTGATTAAAACAAGTATTTTATTTATTAGACGCAGTTATGGCACTGAAATAAATGGTTGGTGCAGTTATACAGCACCTCACCTTCAAAATTTAATCATCTACAAATGCCATTTATTTTTCATAAGTTCTTTCCCTTTTAATATGATTCATTAAATAGCCTTTTTTTTTTTCCCTGCTATTTGTTATCTGGTTTGGTTGTAGACTAAGCATTTCTTTCCCCTCAGTCTTTATGCATGGTGTGATGATGTCAAAGTATTAGAAATAATATTCACATTATTCAAATAATTTCAAATTTGAAAGTTTGAAATTGCACATCTATTCTGCTGTAACCTGCTTCTTACACATCTGTCATGGGATTTTCATTGGGGCTGATTTTTTTTTATTTTTCAAGAAGATTTGTATTTTCAATATCCTCCCATTATCAAGACGTGATTCAGAAAACTCCCTGGTAGATAGGAGCTCTTCCAGCATGCAGCAGAAGGTTTTGCAATGAGTGGAAAGCCATTCATTCCCAGTCCTCATCAGGAGAAGGGCACTGATGGAAAAAGATACCTCAGCAGAAAGTGTGTGTTGCTTTGTAGCTGTAGCTGTTGAGCAGCTCCAAGCCAGAGTGGTTTGGGAATAAATCAATTTCTCTTCACCCACTGTTGAGCGTATCTTTTGCACAGTCATCAAGAGCTGAAGCTCTGTAGTTTTATGTGGCTTTTTCTGGTCCAGTGTGTGAACTGGCGAAGAGGGAGCTTATGAGGATCAAGATGAATGATTTTTTTAAGGGTTATTAATAGTATTTCCTCTCCTACATGTTTGCAGGTGAATGTGGTCTGAATTCAGTGCTTGAGTTTGAAATTTGAACTTTATGTGTGGCAGCACTTGAAGTACGTGACAGTGACATGGTCTAGCTAGACAGTTGCCTCACAGCTCCTCCATTTTTAGTTATCTTTTTATTAATTGTATACATGTAGTAACTTTTAATTCAATTAAGACTGGCAGTATTCCACATTAGCCTGCCTGTCAAGATCCGTGCAGCATACTATAAAAAAGTCATTAGTTTGGTAATATGAATTTAACAAGTTTTAGCTCATTAACCTTGACACCAGCAGTGCTGGAGAGAGGAACCCTTTGATATTGTTCTCAGAATTTACCAGGGAGCTCTGAAAATCTGTTGAAATCTGTGGCTATTATTCTCGAGCATAAGTTAGTGTATTAGCTCCTTTGTGCAAATACCTCATAGTAAGCCACAAATTACATCTTTTCAAGTCAACTTTATAGAGTGGGGTAGCATTTATTCAGAAAAACTTTTTTTTCCATTAGGAACTTCCTGTGATTTTTAAGAAAGTCCTTCAAGAGCATTGCCAGCTCTTTCCTGTGTTTCATTGTTCAGCTAGCAGACCATTCCAGCACCACTTTCGAAAAGCCTACATGAAGCGCAGCTTTCCCTGGAGGGAAAGGAAGAGAGACTTACCCAAGTGCTTTAATGTGGAAGTGGGAAAACAAAGCAAAATGAACATGGAATACAGAATATTTCATTTTCAGGTCTTCATCTTATTCGTGCTAGTGTAAAAATTTTCATGTGTGTATTTCTTGTTCTATCACCTGCCTTTCCTTTGTTTCCTGGCTTGCTCAGGCAGAAACTGCCTCTTGCTACCTTTTAGGTTATGGAAGTATTCTTGATATTGCCATCCTTTCTGTGTCCAGTAACCTACTGAAGCTAGAGAACAGTTTTGATCCTTTTTCTCCTTTTGCTGGTACTTAGGTGGGTCACTGTCCAGATTTCAGTCTCCCCGTTGCATTGCAGCTTCTGCCCTTTCTGCAAATCCCCCCTGACCTTTTTCCTTCTGCCTGGCTGGAGCTTGTGGCCCTCAGCCAACAGTTGCTCTTCATATAGCAGCTAGTGCCGTTGCTGTGGGTGAAGGGTAAGAGGCATCCTGAAGTGTAAAGAGACTGGGCAAGTTTTACAGTGGTTTTCTCAAATGCAGATTAAAAGGCAACTGCTGGATTGGGCATTGGTGACTGCAGCAATGCTCACACACATCAAGAGCACCCACAGAGATGTGTGTTTTGGCTTTGTTTGAGAGCACTCAACTCTGTGTGATCCCAGGAGATAGAGGCTACCAACATGAGTGTTTGTAAGTGTGTACAGCTGCGGTGCAGGTGTGAGGAAGCAGGACAGAGCTGGAGGGAGCCACTGCCATCTCTCCAGCCAGGGCATGGGCATTTGTTCCCAAGGGGAAAGCCAAAGCTCTGCTCAAAGTGACTGACTCAATGTGTGCACTGTACACATTCAATCACAAGATTAACTTGTGCTCATGTACAGTGTTGATGAGAAGAGGGTTCCCAGTACAAGATCGAAGGTGTGATGCATGCAATGTGAATATTGCAGACAAATTAAAAGAAAATCACTATTCTGAACTACTGTTAAAAACTTTTGTTGCATAAAGCAGCAGTTGAACCTCAGAGCAGTTTCCAGTCTCAGTAACACTTAAGTACAAACTACTCTTTTTTCTTTTGCCTCATAAAAAGTGAACCTTTTATATTTTTTTTTTTTTGAGAAATCTAATCCAAGATGAAAAAGTACATTAGATAAAGCTAAACAGAAATTTTGCTTGACCTCTAGGTAACAGGGACGAGTATGGTGTTAAGGTTGAGAAAGGGTTTTTTACATGCAAAAAATCAGGAGGAGACACTGTACTTTGCAGAAGTTCTATGAGTTTGAAACAGGATAATTGTGGATTTAGCCTTGAGAATACACCAAAGAACTGTACTTTCAGAGTTACTATTTTGAAGATTAATATCACAAAATAAAACTATTAAATATTGCTCTTCTGAGACATTAACATTTTTCTTCCCAAATTTACCAAAATTTCCTTCTATGCACAGGAGCTAGACTTTGTAAAGAACATTGTTCAGGTGATCTATAAAATAGTTTCTTAAAATAGTTGAAGACACTATGGATGAAGGAAAACATGCTATTTATGAAATCTTCTATCTAAGACCTAATTCAGATAGAATCACCTATATATGAAAGCAGAAAATTCTCATGTGGTGGCAAACGTGTCTGTAAGCCAAAGCTTCCTATGTAAATACTAGTTTTATTTCCAAAAGGGATGTTACCTTTTTGACATTTATGGAAAACTATGTCAGGATATTATGTGAAAGAAACATTTCTTGTGACAAATGTATTTTTTTGTATGTTTATGTTAAACTATGTTTATGCATGTATTTGTAGGTATGAACATATCTCAATGTATGTGAAAGAGGAACTACAAACTAGGCTGCAGATGTGTGCCTTCTGATTTGGAGCTTTGTAGTCCGACCAGGTTCATTTTGGATTTAAATATGTTTTGAGGTATTCAAGCTTGATTTCATGGCCTCACCTGAGTAATATGGCTTAGAAATAAGGCTTGTATGTGGGTAGCTGTCTTCCTATTATATTTATGACTGAAAATACATCACTTCTAAGATTTTGTAGAGCAAAATGTGTATTGTAGACATCCAATTTAAGGTTTTTTGGCCAGTGTTTTTCAAAGCTAGCACAATTAAAAATGGAGGTCCAACTGCAAAATGTAGGGCTAGACATGAAAGAATAAATATGGCAGGGGAATCGTGTTCTGGGGTGGTTGTTAGACCAGTTACATGGATAAGAGGGTATTTACAGAGTAAGACACCAAATACAGGTATCAAAGGCATCCAGACTTGTGGAGCAATCAAGGCTATCTGTAGCTGTTACAAAGTGCATTGCTGTTTAAAAATCTCAGCAGTGAGTATGGCTGTTTCTCTCTTTCTTTCTCTCTCTCTTTTTTTCACTGAAAACTGCCTAGAATCTCAGAAGTGAAAATCATATCTTTAAGCTTCCCAAACTAAAGAGCTTTGGGAAGAGTGTATTTGTCATTATGTTTAATTTGCACATACCTCACCAAAGAAAAGGCCAGGGGAGCTAGGCCGAGAACACAGCTGTACAGGCAGCTCAACTAATTGCCTCTCCATCCTCAACCTCATTTATCTTCATTTCTTCCCAATTATACCAAATTATCAATAGTCTCTGTTGCATCAGAGTCTTAATCCCCTTTATTCAGGCAGCATTAGATAGTGGCAGATGAATTCTTGGAGGGAGTCAGGGTAAACAGCCATGAAATGCCACCTCTGGCAGATGGCATTGCTCACAAGAAATGTGACAAAACATTTGGAATTTGTTACTAGGCATTGGTATGAGAAGGCAAGCTGTCAATATTTTTTTAAATGATAATCAAGGTGGTGCATACTTATACCACAAGCAGAAATGAATCCTGTCCAAAACCTCAAGCTTAGTTAAGTTCAGCTTGGCACTGTGCTGTTGTATTTTGTTGCTGAGGCTTCTTATTTTTTCTTCTTCAGAAATAATTTCACTTCATCTGGTATTAATACAACATTTTAATAATGTCTGTTCTGATTATAGTTGTTAATTACGGTTTTGTGTGCCTCAGAAAGAACTGTGAAGACATAGAATATCCTATACACACAACAAATTTAGTCCGTGTATTCTTGAATAGTTTGTTAGGCACTATTAGTCTTTCCTAGAGGCTTGATCCTGCTCCTTAGAGAAGCTAATGTAAAACTCCCACTGAAACTCATTGAGGAGCATTGCACTAGAGATTAAATGAGAGGAACCTAATGACTAGGTTTGCTGAATGAGACAAATATTCGGAAAATCAAAGGTAGATTGAACCTGTAAGATATCCAAGTGCTGTGGTAGGTATGTATTCTGCTATTACTATAAGCAAAAATGAAAGTGATTTTTAAAGGAAGTACAAAGTTGGCTGCTAGTATAGTCCAGGATTTTTTTGTGTGTTATTTTTAGGCTGCAAGTAAGTGAAACACAGTAGATTTCACTGCTGACCTTTTATGTGAATTAGGTTTACTCTCAGGCTCTCTTGGTTTTGGCAGCATTCTACATTTTTTGGAAGTGAGTAATAACTTAGTGCAGGGAATCAAATGCCAGATATAAAAAATGTGCATCTTTGGAATTAGTCTATACATTGCCAATGTTCCTTTTACTGACGCAGGTTGTTGAAACTGTGCAAGTGTCAGCACTTACTGATTGTTCATGGAACTCAGGGCTTCTACAGTCATTCAGTTTGAATAGAAAAGGATGTTGGGTATCCTTTTGCAACCTCTCGTTCTCTATTAAAATCTCCAGTGTCACAAAGTTCTATGTAGGGGCTTCAAGCTGGCAGAGGTTTGGAATATTGTCCAGATGTATATGTAGGAGGTGCCACAAATTATTTAATTCTTTGAAGCTCTATTTTGCATGTTTGAGTTCTTTCAGTATTAGGAGGTTTTGAAAATATTATAGATAAATAATTCATTTATGTCACTACAGATTAACTCAGAAGATTACAATCTGTAACATGAACTGTTCAGAATTATTTAAAAGAAACAGTAAATGATAAATTGTTAAAACTTGACCGATCTGGTTTTGAACCATGATGTTAACTTATCTGCTGTGGATGGCAAGATGTTCTCAAAGTCTCTCAAAATCAAGCTAAACTAGCTGGCTAGTTATAGTCAAAATATACAGTACCTGCATCTCAGTGGTTGTTTCAGTAAGTTAGTTTAACTTACTGAAAACTAACTTACTTACTAAACTAACTTACTTTAACATGGGAAAATAGTACCTAAAAAACCCACCAAAACACTTGGTTAGCGGGGAGTAAAGGGTCAATGATTATCATCACCGGAATCTGAATCCTAGTTCCTTGCTTGCTGACTACAGTTGTGTTTTGGAGGATGTATATTTTATCCTTTCTGGCAGGAAGCACTACAAACTCTGTTCAAGATCCGAAAGTTAAGCTGTTTTATTTCTGGCTTGTGCATCATGAACAGTTACAAAAACATGACAGACCAAAATCTTGACCATACTTCTCTCTGTGAAACACACGTTTCTGATGGCAGGCTTTGCTTTTGCAGTAGAAGGGAGTTACTTGTTTTGTTGATAGTCATTAGCGAGGATACCATGTTCTAGTACAGTATTCTTATCTTTGTATAAGAAAATAAATAGGGATAGAGTCACAAACCAATTACTAAAAAAAGTTAACAATAACCCTTTAGAGTGCAGGAGCGTCCTGGGTTCAGCCCTAGCAGTCATTTTTTTCCTCCTTAGTAGCTGGTGCAGTGCTGTGTTTTTGAAGCAGATCAGTTGTGCAAGAATGAATCGTAAACCTTTCAAAATAGTTTTGAACATTTTGTTTTCAAAATAGCATTGAACAATTAATGGTTGTCCTCTCTTTTGAGTTCACCACCATCATGTCTTGAAATAATGATCTGTGCAGATTTTTGTAACCCCTCTTTTATCTAAAGCACAGTCTGTATGCTCTCAGGAGTGCGGTCTCCCTGGCCCAGCTTTCCAGCGAGAATGGAAAGGTACATTGTCTGCTAACTACCTCAGATTTGCTGAGGTTCCTGCAACAGTACCTGAGCATCTGAGAATAGAGGTCATTTATTGCCTGTCAGGAAAGGGGTTGCATATGCTTCTGACATTGACATAGCTCCAAAAGAAAGTTCAGGTTTTAATTCTAAATCAACTCCAAAAATACTGTATCTTGTATAGAAGAAACTGAATAGGGTTTTATTACCTATTATTTCATCCACTGTAAGAACTAGAAGACATCAAAAGAAGGCAGGAAATGTCAAGTTAACCCCCCCAGACCTCTCCAAATAATACAAGGTAGTTTTTCATACAGTGCATAGGCAAGCCCTGGGACTTCTTGTTACCGGATATTGTAGATGCTGAAAACTAACATTCATTTAATAGAAAAAAAATAAATCTATTAAAGGTTATTGAATTCAAGGAAGATACCTCTGCTTTGGAAAGTTTCTAATGCATAAATTGTTGGAGAGTATTCTGGGAAGTTGTCACTGTAGGTTTTCTCTGTATTTAAACTTCTCACTAAGTATTGCTTTTGGCCCATGTTGGAGACAAGGCATTAGGCTGGAGGGGCTGTAGCTGTATGCAGTAATTCTGGGAGCCGTTATTCCTTTAGTTATATTGTTCCTCCATCCTGAAATATCATGACTAATTTCCATTTTGGAAGCCATCAGTATCTAACTATTGATACAAACATTACAAGTTTTCCCTCTCCATTATCACATGGTTAATGATCAGGTAACAAAGAAGCAAAGCATTGTTTATTAATTGGCAGAGCTTTTTTCCAGCATGTCACTTTCCTTCCGAGTCAAGCAGCTTGTTTTGATTTAGTATTTATGCATGACTAAATCAGCAAAAGAAAAGAGGAGAATAGGTACACGTAGCTAACTTTGAGCGGAGCCTTTGAATATTAGTGCATTTTAATGAAAATTTATTATAGTAGTTTGCATCTAGAAAGACGACATTTCATCTTGCTAAATTTAACTTCAATGGGGTGCTTTGGTGGTGTAAGTTGTTTGGTTATTTTGAGTTTAAATGGAGATCTTGCCACTTTGAGCAGTTTGTATTTGCATAAAAGTAGTCTCTTACATCAGACTGCATTTTCTCTTTCCTGTGCCCCTTTATCCATTTTGCAACACTTTCACATTTTTTTAATATTGGTTACATGAGGAAAAGGTCATTCATATTTTAGCAATTGTCTACAGAAGACTCTTATGCCCGAAAGTTTCTGTTACTGCAGCCAGTTGTTTCTCTACACTGGCCTTAGGAAGTAGGAGAAAACACTCTGTTGTATGTTAGTAGCCATCAGCCTTTTCATGTATGTAATTTGAAGGGCTGCATAGCCCAGTCTGTTGTTTGAAGGGGAGAGAGAGCAGATTTTATACTGCCCATTGCAGGACGTTCTTGCTTTCCAAGCTAACTGGCAGTAAGGAATTACCTTATTGTTCCGGTATTGTGCTTTAGCACTATAATCACCAGTCATAATGTAGGAACTTCAGTACACGTTGTATTTACCACCACCTTATTTGTTTTTCTCTTTTAATTTTAAAGGAAGCAATTGATGATTTGGGAGGGATGGTTAGGTTCCTAAATAAACATGTCTGTGCTTTTATCTTCTAAAACATTATCTTCCTGAAATTATTTGTTCGTCATTAAATTGGCATCAAATATTCTGACATATTCCCAGTTATCGTCAGTATCCTGTTTGCTGTGAAATAAACTTTGATTTTGCTGTCATTAAGACTTTTCAAAGAGTTTAGAAATTATATTCAGATTTCAGATGCCTTCTTATTGTATAATTATCAACAGATTACCTAAGCTCTGACAGACATATTTTTTAAGTATGACTGACTGATGGACAGATTGGGAATTGCTGAATTAATGGGCACATTTCAAAGCTTTGGCAGGGCTAAGCAGTAATTACATCTGCTGAACCACTTGATAAGTTTTTGGAAGTAGCCCAGTAAAGCCATCACTGGATTTCTTGAGTTTTAATACCTTACCCTGCACACTTCCATGGCTTTTGTGAAGGACATAATCCAGAAGTTGCTAGAACTGAATGCACACAGCCAAACAAATCAATGCATTAAAGTTTTAAATGCATTGCAAGTGTTCTATTTAGATTTTGTGGTAGGTGTCATGCTCTTGGGGCTGATTAAAAATCTCATTCCTAATTTAAAGTAAAAAAGTTTATTTGGGACCAAAAAAATTGTCCACGCTTGCATGGTCACCATAAATAACATCATCCCCCCAATATGAGGGACAGAATTTGGTCATAATCCTGACCAGGAGAGGCTTTATGTTTTTCTGACAGGAAAGTGAGTTTAGCAGGCATCTAACCTGGGTGGCATCATTGTATCCTTACTGTAGTGAGATTCTCCGTTTATTGAATATGGCAGAAATTGTTTTCTACCTGTTCTTCTTTTCCTGGGACATTCATATGCTGATGCCATGAATACAGTTGATGGAACGTTTTAGGCTGAAGTATTTTCAGCAGAGGATATTCTGTGCAGGCCAAAAAAGTGACCGTTTTTCCCAGTATTGAGGCGAGATGAGGATATTGGTAAAAGCAAATAGTCTGGGACACCTGAAAATACTGGGGCTGGGAATGCTGGCAAATAGGCCTGTGTTGTTTCAGGAGTGCTGAGGTTCTAGATAAGCAGAAAAAAAAAAATTCAAAGGCCTTGTGTGTGCTGGACACTTATAAAAGAAGTTAGGGGTGATAAATACTTTGATATTCTCAGTGCTGAAATAGCAGTGCACTGAATTCTTTTTCCTTTGCAGCTGATGTTGTGTTTAATATGCCCGACAGCTTGAAAAATAAGTTAAAAAATAATTTTAGACTAAAATTGGGCAGTGGAGATGGTATTGCTTTTCACAATTTGAGTTCAATTCCTCAGAAATGTATCACAACAAAAGAATAAGATGACAGAGATTGAAGCAGTGTGGTGGTTCAATTCAAAGGTACCTCTGACAGAGTGGTTTTCATTTAGCCAGACCAAACAGTTTTAAGGCTGATAAAATGAATTTGAAACCAAATGAAAAGGAACTGTCACCAAATTGGACTTTGATTACTTTCTGGAGATCTTTCAATACTTAAAAACAAGGCACTAATTTAATCATAACAAACATATCTTCACCAAAACCAGTTGGTTTGATTTTCCTTAGAAGAACAGAAATGCAGAGAAAGGTTTATTTGTTAGAAAACATGGAGCTTTAAGAGTTTTCTTATAAAATTACTCAAATGGGTGAGTAGCAGCAGTTTAAGAAAAATGAAACTGATCTTATCTCTTGCATTTCCTTCAACTAAACAAAATGAAGCTTAAACACAGGCACTTTGCTTACAGACATGTACAGGACTGTAAATAACCTTGCAGAGGCTTTGTGACTACAATGGATTTCATCACTGGCATGATTTTGTATTGCTTAGGCTGATTTTACCTATTTGTCTGTGCTACCTGTGATTTAACTCCCTGTGCATCTGAACTGATCCGAATTCACTGTTCATAGTGATGTGGGAAGAGAGACATACAGAAATTGGCTGCTGGGCTGTAAAATGACATTAAGGGAATGCTTACCTCTCACCACATTTTAATTTAGAAGTGAACGGGCTGAGGTTCCTTGCATTAGTTTTGCTTTTCCATGGTTAAACAGAAGTGTAATTCATGCACTGATAACTAAGTTCTCTCAAATAACCAGTTAAGATGGGTAAATACCAGACTTTAATAGTTAAATATACTCCTTTTATCAAATCCATATAGAGTCCATCATTATCTGCACCCCACCAAACAGGCGCTGTGTTTCATGTAGGTGACTGTATATGGTGCAGTCAGGCAGGCCTTTTTTTACCATTCACATTGTGCATTTAGCTGCAAATCTGAGATCAGAAGTGTGTGGCCTGAACCAGGCAGTTGAAGCAGGCCAGACTTTTTTTCAGCTGCTTCAGCTGAGCAGCCAGTGCTTTCTGCAGCCCTTTAGGAAGCTAGAAAGCTAAAATCTCTGCCTTTTTCTTCTCAACTTCAGTATGGCTACATTAAGGAAACCACAGTCAATGTGCTTGCTTCTGACAGTCATCAGGAGCTCTGGAAGATGGAGGTTCTTGTATCTCTTGCCATTTTTTAGTGCTGAGTACAATCTGATTTGGGACAAGATCGACTAGAATGCAAACAAGATAAGGAAAAATTACCTTTTTGTCCTTTAGTTTTATCTGTTGGAGAGAAGGTCATAGGGGTAGTGGGTAATTGTTAAACAAAACTTTCTGTAAAGCGTATGAATGATGCATTGGCATTTTGACAAATCAACAGACTTCTGAGTGCTCTAATAATATTCCTATGGCACTTATGAATCAAGTTGCTTGTATTTTAAAATGAGATATTCTTTCTTCTTTAAACAAAAAGTTACATTTCCCCTCATCTAAAGGAGGCAAGTCCAGTTGCTGTTGTCTCATTCTCCTTAATGTTGTATGTGTGCTTTCTTCTTGCATGTATTTTTTTCCCCCTTTTGTTTCATATATACTTAAAATCAGTCACTTGAAGTCCATGTCTCTCTTTACTGTGGATCATTGTTTAATTTTAGACTCCTTTACCCCTATATTAAAAAGAATGAGATGCTTCACTAGCTTAGTATGGACAAAGAATTTGTTTTTTTTTTTTCCCCTAATACAAGTTTCTTCAAACCAAGCCTTTTGAATATTATGAGAGATGAGTCGCTTTATAAAGTTTCATTTTAGTTTCAGCTGTAAGCTCATCATAGCAAAGCCAGCATTTAGAATCAAAACATGACATCTTTACCTCACACTTGTTTGGACAAAAAATGACAATGAACAGAAATCTCCTGAAAAATGGTGGCTAGACCTAAATTTGAAGTATTAAGAAGGATTTACTTTTTATAGGTATATTCGCTTCTAACTGTTAACGGTAATAAAGAGCTTGAATATATACATTGATATGAATATATGTCAAGTAAGTATTTGCTGATAAAAAATGCTGACAACTGTGTTACTAAATAAGAAAACGTGTATGCTCAAAAACAAAAACTTTCTTAAAAAGTTGTCTGACAGTAAAAGGACTGAGTATATTACCACAGGCTTGCATTTTACATAGTTGGTTTATAATGTGAATCTGTGAATCATACGTATTTTTTTCTTATGGAAATAGATAATGCAGGGAAAGATGCAAGTTTTCTGTTAAAACTATTACTTTTCAGCTGTGTAAGGCAGCTGTGGGTAGGATGAATTGGCAGTGTTTGTGGTAGGAGAGCACAGGAGCAGGACCCATGAGATCTGACTGCTCTTCCAGTTTCACCATTAGTCTACCAGGTAGCATGGAGGAAGTTGCTTCATAATTCTGCACCTCACCTTCCCACTTGGAAATAATCCTACTGCCCTTATAAACCACTTCACAATTGAACAGTTCTAGGTAAGAAGAAGTTCTAATTATTATTTTCTTTTTAAGAGGCTTGATACTGCATAGGATATGCAGTCCAGATTAAATGGTGAAGCTGTTATCTTTGTGGTATACTGCAGACTACAGTATACATTTCATTTAACATGCTCCTTTATTATACATCATATGCTCAGCAGTATTTTTTTTTTTTTTTTTTTTTTTTTTTTTT
>NDXB01022393.1:43639-73949 GCA_002631895.1 Agapornis roseicollis
TTTTTTTTTTTTTTTTTTTTTACTTTCTCTAAGGAGAAGTGATAGGGAACATAAGAATACAGGAATGGTCTGTAGAGATAAGTGTATTGCAATTTATTCTTGTGTTGCTGGCACTGAATACTGGAGCAGATTTACAAGTGAAATTTGCAGGAAAAAAGTTATTACTGTCCCCATCTGTAAGGAAAGCTGGTCCACTGACTTGGAGTGTGCAACATAATTTAAATTCAGTTTCCTATTCCGTTGGAAGTTTCCTGTATTCCCTTAAGCAAGTCACTTCTTTTCACAGTGCAGTTCTCCAACTGTAAAATAGGAGTAACTGTGCTTGCCTACGGAATGTGTATTAGTTGTAAATCTAGGCACAGAAAGCTGGTAGGGCGCTCTGATACTGCAGCTTCAGGGCTACAGAAGTATGGTGGGTAGGTGCACAAGGCTTTGGAAAGAGAAGAGAAACTTCCAGAAAGAAGTAAATGAGCTAAGAGCTTAGACCGTCTGTGCCCTGGGTTGGATATTGGAAAAAAACAGCTGGGGTGAGGAAGACCCTTAGATTTAGAGATTTGTGCCTAATTTTTGTGGCGTCTGCCCTGATACATGAAGTTACATGTATGAATGTAGGCAAGAAAAAAACATGCTGAGTTGCATATTGTATGTTTTTTTGAGGAAGAATAAAATGTAAGAGTTAAATTTACTGAAGAAGCACGTGGAGAAAAACAAAGCTCATTTGGTAAAACCAAACTGAGAGCTTTCCTCTGAAAATCTTTTTAAAATTACACATAGAACTTGAAAATTACTTTACCAAATAATACCACCTGTGTTTCACAAAAGTCAAAATGAACAACTTCTGTACTAAGTAGCAGTCAAATGTTATTTGAATGAGCTGATATACATTAAATAACAAAGATACTGACACAGCCTTAACTGTAATAGTTCTTCTAATTACTGCACTATGCCATGTTATATTATATCACATGGCATAATTTAGTGCATCTTTCTTTGTCAATGTATTACTCATCATTTTATGAATTACAAATCTTTTATAGGAAGGTAGTTCATACTTGGACATAGTGCTAAAATGATGGAGTGTTTTCCTTTTTTCTCTGTCATTGATCTTTCAAACTTTTGTATTTAGCAGTATTAATCATGTTTATTAGCTAAGTGTTGTCATAAAGAATGGAATTTTTCTATTACTTTCGTATTCAATTAAAATGTTTTTTGTTTGCTGCCTCTGCCTCTATCTGCTACATCACAGTGATCTATTTACTTATTCTAATTGAAATTCTTATTCATAAACTCAAAGTCAATACTGCAGTTAGGCATTTTCATAACAATCTATAATCTAGTTGAAAATGTGGGTGTATCTGGGAAGGGAGTGTACTGAAGATATCTTTTAACTATAGCAATGCTTAATCTTACTTTTTACGTGGCTTGTTTTTTGGACCAGATGTATTTTAGAATTCACTAACATGGTCTACTTCACTGCTGTTTAAAAGGAACTTGTTATTCAAGTGTATGTGTAATACTGAAGAAAACTATGATCTGTCAAATTGCTGCAGAAGTCAAAACAAATGTTATAGACCAAACATAAGTGCTTAGTTTGCCATGCTGTTTTTGTTGTAGGCAGTAATTACTATGAATAATAGATATCTGGACTCTTTAAATTTAAATTCCTGAATATTGATTATTTCCAAGCCTAACCTAGTGCCTGGCTTGTTTGACCTAGCAAAGAGAAGTGTTTCACTTAGGACATCCCCAGGATCAAACCCAGCAGCGGAGAGAAATCTCTTCAAGCTCAGTGATAACGTAGCAGCAGGATAAATTGTAACCTGTTCAGGAATGAATTTAAGCTAGAATGCTTGTGAGCACAGAGGAATGGAATAGCTGAGCGACCCTCCAGTAAGATTAACAGCAGTGAGAGACCTGACAGGCCCGAGGGTGGACACAGATTAGTGTCTGGCAGGGACTGAGTGGCCTGATTCCCTGTGATAGCAGGAAATAGTTTTCAGTGTCTGAGATGTTCTTTTTCTGCCTTATTTACTTAATTGTGACTGATGTTTACTTGGATGATTTTATCCTTACACATTTAGGTTTTCCTGTTTCCAGAAACTAGTGTTATGAAGGTAGGTGATGCTTAAAGTTTCTAATAATATCTTTTGCCTGGTGTGTATTTATTACTTCATTAAAAAAATCTTCAGGCGTCCTTTCAGGTGCTGTGTTTGTCCTTGGTGCTTAGCCATGCAAAGAGTATTAGCTTGCTGCTAACCAAGCAAAATGTTCTTTAAAGAAAAGTAGATGCCATTTATGGTTTGTTTGTATCCTGTTTTGCAGGTGGAAGTGAATCCTCCTGGGATAAAGATAAGCTTCAGTCTCCCATTACAACGGGATCACAGCACAGCATTGGTCATCCCACACTGTCAGGGCAGTCGAGCCTTGGAAGTGCACACCCACTCAGTCCTCTCCAACAGAATCACCTGCTTACCAACAGTATGTACTGTTCTCTTAGAGGGGGGGTTAAAGAAGTACAAGGAGCTCTGCTTGGAGGCTGAGCTTGCATTACTTCCCAGCGTCCTGGAGGTGGGGAAAAGGATGGGAGGCACATGAGTTGACAGAGGGTCAGTCCTCTCATTGTCTGCTGGATTTCTGCATGATGTCCCAGCCACTCACTGGGATACAGCCACCCATTGCTTGACTGGGGACTGTCAGTCTTTAATTGACATTTCCATGTCCTGGGCTGAAGGGAGAATAGCCATAAAGCTGCTTAAAATTTTAGCTATGTGAAAACATTCTCTTCCAAGTGAAAATGCTGACCACCCAATAAAGATATGAGAGTCAGGAATATACGCAAAATGTCTAGTTAAACGCTAGCGGAAGCAGTCCCTCTGCCTTGTTTTGCCTTGTACCGGCCAGGTGTGGGCACATTTATCCACTGAACCCAGCTGTCCAAAGCAAGTAGAGCAAAATTACATAGATGAAATTTGGATTTGGAACTTAAAGTTCCCTTTCAAGCCTTTCTCTCTCCCATACCATAGGAAGGGAACGGGTGCAAAGCCAGCAGTTCCTCTTCTCCTTTGCACCCAAAGAGGGAATGAAGGGAAAATTATTCCGAGAAAGATGTCAAGAATTAATATTTCAAAAATTAGTGAGAAGTTAATTGTAACAGATTGTGATGGATGAAAAACAAGTCTCACTGCTTCTGAATTATTTTTGTTTGTTTAAGCTCTTCATCCTAAGAGTTTTAAAAGTTGTTTTTTTGGTATTTTAACGAATGAATGACACAGTTCTAGGAACAGATAGTTCTTTGTTGCTTGTGTAGGGCTCCAGACTTGAACAAAGCGAAACCATTGAAATGACTCCTACAATACATATCTGTTCTGCTCATGGGAAGGTACGGACCTGGACATTTTGGGTTAGTGTCAGCAGTTAGGAATCCCTAGATCATAGGACCCAAGATCACTGTAGTTTATTCTTTCATTTTTGATTCTTGTATAATTCTATACCTGTATATATTTTGCATACAGGTATATTATGTTCTTTGCAGTTAAATAAAACTTTAAAGTTATTTTCCAGTAGGTTTTGTAGTAGGCAAATGTCTATAGGCCATTAAAGGGTTTACTGAATGTCAGACATTATGTCCGATGATTTGCAAGTGTAGGATATATTTTCTTCATAGTCCTCTGAAATGTTTGACGGATTGTGTCTTAAAACTGGTGATGTGCTGTTAAATTGTGTTTGTAGTTTGCATTTAGTTTGCATGTCAATTGGACTTTAAGTAGACATACAACTCAATGTGACCAGATGGTGTCTGGGAGTTTTGTAACTCTATAGAGTATGAAGAAAGATTATTGGGCTGTTAAGGGAGATATGCAAGGGAACAAAGGCTTATGAATGTAAGTGCTGAAGGGGATTTTCAGTATGGTTTAAAGGGAAGGTAGATGTATGTGGGCTTTGCTTATTACTTACAATTAATATCGGCATGGATCATCATATAAAGTATATAGTGTATCATAAGACATCACAGTTGTTGATCATGATATACTCAAGCTTAACAGAAATAATGTGGGAGCTAAGAATAGATACATTTTTGCCTTTCATGATGGGCACAGTGGTGTTTTTATATCGCTATAGTCAAATCATATTGGAATAACATAAGCTATATCAGTCAGTGATATTTTTTGTTGTGGGTTCTGTCATACACCCAAATGGTGACTGGTCTTTTCATTTAGAATAGTTGAGATAGAGCCAAAAGTTAAAAAACTTTTAGAAATAATTAACATCAATAGCAAATGGTTAGGACTAGTTAGCCTGGAGAAGAGAAGGCTGCATGGAGACCACATAGCAGCAGTGTCTGAAGGAGGTCTATAGGGGTGCTGGAGAGGGACTTTTCAATAGGGACTGTAGTGACAGGACAAGGGGTAATAGGTTCAAACTTAAACAGGAGAGGTTTAGATCGGATCTAAGGAAGAAATTCTTTCCTGTGAGGGTGGTGAGGCACTGGAATGGGTAGCCCAGGGAAGTTGTGAATGCTCCATCCCTGGCAGTGTTCAAGGCCAGGTTGGACGAAGCCTTGGGTGACATGGTTTAGTGTGGGGTGTCCCTGCTTATGGCAGGGGGGTTGGAACTGGATGATCTTTAGGTCCTTTCCAACCCNAGGACGAAGCCTTGGGTGACATGGTTTAGTGTGGGGTGTCCCTGCTTATGGCAGGGGGGTTGGAACTGGATGATCTTTAGGTCCTTTCCAACCCTAACTATTCTATGATTCTATGATTATGTTATTCACTACTTGTACCTGAGATATTTAATGAGAATTTATAATCTACATTTCATTTAGAAAAATAATATGACATTTTCTCTGGGTGAATGAGTCCTCTTTTTTCTGAAAAAATGATTTTGGATACCCAAAGGTAGCTTCAAGTGGTCTCTTTAATGAATTCTTAAATGCAAAATAACCCTAAAACAATTTTTTAAGTGAATTGATGTCTTGGTCTTGCTTTCCATTGTAGTAATTACTAAATACAACAAGCAATACACATGCTGAAGTAGATATTAATGAAATAGAGAATCCAGTTCTTGGTAGCAGTAGCATCACCTTTTTGGCAATGTCAAGATCTGCAAGTTGGTCCAAATGAATTTCGTACTTTCTTAAATTGTTTTATATCCATAGCAGAAGACAATGTAAAATGACTTTTTGGAAATTAAATGAACCTCTGGCAGCAATTTTAACCTCTCATTGCATGTTGCAGTTCACAGACCTTCTGTATAAGAGTTCAGTACTGTCTGTAGTCCAACCCTCAGCTTCCCATATTCAAGATATTGGCCTAATATAAAAATCTAGTCTCAGATTGCTGTGTATGTGAATTAAGAATACTAAGAGGACTTGGTAGGAATATATTGTCAGGTAAAATTATTAATAAATATTAGTTGGATGTACTGAAAGAATATGCAAATATCTGCATGTTTTGTGGGGTGGTTTTTTTATTGTTCTTAATAGAGATCACTGATCTTACACACTGTTGTATGTTCATTTTGCTAATATTGTGTTACTTTACAGGTGTATGTTTCTTTCCCTAATGCAAATCATACAGCCTTTTCTGGCATGCAGTGACAATTAATCCCTGTGTAACATCAAAGTTATTAACACAGTAATACTGAGTTTGACTGATCAATATTCCAGTAGAATACAGACTCTTAAAAATGAAGGTGTTGGGTTATAAAATGAAGGACCAACACATATAACCTGTTCATGCTCTCTTCTAGGGATAGACCTGCCATTCATGATGATGCCCCACCCTCTGCTTCCCGTCAGCCTACCTCCTGCTTCGGTTGCAATGGCAATGAATCAGATGAACCACCTCAATACAATAGCTAACATGGCTGCAGCAGCCCAAATGCACAGTCCTCTTTCCAGGGCGGGGGCCTCTGTTATAAAGGTAAGAGTAATACACAAGACTTAGGAAAAAAACCCCTTTTCATGGCTAACAAAAACATTTACAGTGACTTTCTTACGGAAGATAACTAAGAGCTTATACTGCCTATAGCACACCTGGTCTGCTGTTCCTGATAGTGCTTCAGTCTGAGGGAATGCCCATGAGTACAGTCAAAAAGTTAAGATGATCTGCTCTATCTACAAATCTGTAATGTAATTAAAAACAGACCTAACACTCACTAACAGTCACTAGGAGAATTAACAGTGCTGCATCTGTGAAAGCTCAAAAGCTATTATAAAATGTTGTTTACAATCAAACTTAATGTTATACTTCAAAGAAAATGCTATAGAACGTAACAGAAACTCTAGTGCGGTGCAATTCCAGAACAGGTTAGTAACAGAGAAAATAATCAGAAGTACCTTTGTGAGTACAGTCTGTGCTCGCCACACTAAATATCTTTCTGGCTGGATAAAAATTGTTTCCTACTGTGGAAAGGCTTCTGGTAGTCTCTTCAAAGCAGGTTGCTCAGAAAATGTTAAGCCTGTGTTGATTGCTCCAGAACTGACACACGCTAAAAATATGTTAAGAAAATTTCAAAGTAGAAGGATACAGGATTAGTGCATGTGAAGGATTGGTGCTATGGCATTCTCTAAACCACAGCGTGTTCTCTTCTTATTGAGCAAAAATGAAAGGCTTTATGAGTCTTTTATGTGTATTTTCAGGCAAGTACATGTTTCTTGTTGAGAAAATAAAATTTTGTCACCTTTGGAAGATAGTTACTATAATCCATTTGTCTTTGTTTTTAAATATGTGAGTCTGTGTAGCTGCCTGTTCTGGTAGGTACAGATCTTTTTGCTTTGATATTTATGCTCATTTACACTCATATATCCCCGTCACTCTAGAATCCTAAAATTCTGAGTTACTTTATTATAACAACTCTCACTGATTTGCTGAATTAATCTCTTATATCTTTATTGTAAAACATCTTAATTATCAAATATCATTATTTTATAATTGAGAAAGCTTCTGTTGCTAATATTATATGAACTTTTGTTTCCACATCAAGTAGGGAAAGAAACTAGTAGCACACAACCACATTTCTTTTTCATGTGTGTATTTACTGATATCAGCATCCTTTCAAAGAAGAAAACAAATCTTTTCTGTCATGTTACAGTAGCATAAAATATTATGTGTCTCCATTGCTGAGGTTCTGGAGATCTTTGGTTTTCTTCTGATCTTATTCTTGGCCCAGGCATCTCCAAAGTTATCTTAGGTTGTTTCTTGTATTTACTGAGACTCTAACTTTGGGTTTTGCATTTTGGGAGGCTGGTAAAATTCGGGGGTGGGGGGAGGGCTGTCTCCAGTTAGGGACTATTTGGGATTAAGTTCTATAAAAAATCCTTATCATTAATATGTCCACACAGTTATTGACTGGGCAGAGGAAAAGTGATACCTCTGATGTCCAACTGTGCATTAGTTGATGCAAGTCACCGGATTGTTAGAAATTAATTGAGGTTCCATTTGTTTCACTCAGTAGCTTTTTCTTTAACTGTTCAGAGACCTCTTGAGAAAATCATAACTTAAATACAACAGTGGAATATGCTTTGATTATATTTGAAATGCTATCAGTATATCAAAGTTAAGATTAAATATGTATTTGTAAGCGGTGCTAGTTCTTTCTAACGTAAACTACAATTTTTGCAAACAGTTAGGTTTAGCAGGCCCTTGCTGATCTTAGTTACTCATTTACAGCTATTTTTACCCCAGCACCTGCACCACAGAATACACAATATCTCTGCAGCAACAGTAGGTCTCACTAGTGCTCTAATGGGAATTATATCCTCTACATAATGTAAAGGAAAATACACCAGTAGCTAATGTGACAGAGGGAAAACGTGCATCCATTGCTGTGTTACTCTTACCTGTCAAGTGATGCTGCATCTTCTTGTTTGTTCTGAGTGCTGAGACAGTAAATTAATTTTATTACAGAGTGTGAGGATCCGTTTGTCCTTTCCTACCCTTATGTGCAATCATCTAGTTCTGAATGATGACCAATTAAGGCAAAATCCTTGTACAAAACAGGTAAAAGAAAAG
Source organism: Agapornis roseicollis (assembly GCA_002631895.1). Lineage (NCBI taxonomy): Eukaryota > Metazoa > Chordata > Aves > Psittaciformes > Psittacidae > Agapornis > Agapornis roseicollis. Next base: position 51,652 of record NDXB01022393.1, read on the forward strand.
CATTGCCACTGTTGTTATGTCAGCAGTGTTACTTTTATTAGATAACATTATTTAAGTGCATTTAATAAGTACAAAAATGACTAGTTTTAGATAGACTGCAACCTCATGTCATTACTTAAAATGGAAGAAATGAATTGAATACATTGAGTGTGTGTCTGTTTCCATACTCTGATGACTAAAACACCACTTGGCCTGTTTCCTAAAGGTGTGAGAATCAGCTGCTTTATACAGGTTTTAAATGAAGTCATTATGCTTTTTATATCACATTTGCCATTTAGAAATGAGCTGTTCTACCAAGATATGCATGATCAGCAAAGTTAACATTTAGTGCTCCAGAAAGAAATGTCATAACTATGAAACTTGATTTCTTTCTGACAGGAACACTGTAAATTAAGCAGGCACAATGGCCAGGCTCACTAAACTTTCTTAGCCATCTATAACATGATCTGATGTGATTATAGCAGCACCCACTAGCACTACTACAGCTACAGTTCTGACAGTGCCCCTGTAATAAATCCCATCTTCCAGGGATTTACTGTGCATCTGAAAGATTCTCTGTTTGAAACTTGTCTCAAATGGCTCTGGAGAACCTATATAATGGAGGGTCTCACGTGGCAAACACAGAATTTGACAGTAACACTGACTTCACCACTGTCACTATTCTCCCTCTTGTGTCTACTGTCCTGTTAGTTCTGTTTTTGTCCAGAACTATTCTTCAGCTGGATGAACTCTGGCATCCAGTTACTATGTAATAAAAGGCCTAGGTGTAAAATGCTTTGCCATCCTGGGCTTGGGGGCCATTCTGGGGTGGAACTTAGCTGAAGTACACCTGAATCATGGTTTAGGATAGAAACAGTAGTGAATAAATACAGTAGTTTACTCTCATCCAATAATTTTGTTCCTGTAACTCTACTTGGTGACAGTATTCTTAGGTCTTCAGAAACAAAGTTTGGGTGGGCTCTTTACAGAAAAGAGGAAGAATTTCACTGAAGGTTATGGAACAACTCAACTCCAGAGAGCAGTAACTATATAACATTAATATTTTACAGTGGACCTATAATGAAGATGATCGATTATGTAACAAATTGCATGACTATTATTATGCATTCACAGCATATTATGCAGTTTATCATAAAGGTGCTGTTAACATGTATGCTGAGAACACCAATTTACCAGAATGCTGAAAGCACACCTAAATCATAACAGACCATTTAAATGAAATTGGGTCCAAAGGAGTTGAGACCTCACAGCGTGTAATGTGGATGGCAAATATATGAAGATGTCTCACAGCAAAAATGGGACTAGCTCATCTGTTCACTGACAGACCTCAGAATAAGACAATGCCCATATAACAACTCTGTCTATAGAGGCCTTGAGTAGTGGATCCTCAGGCTATGTACAGGAAGGGCAGCAGGAGTATTAAGGTAGTGTCATCAGTTCCAAAGTCTTTATTTATGCTGGTTAAGCCAGAAGAGTCTTATATGATTAAAAAACATACTAGTTTGTACTGCACAATTTCAGCCAAAAGACTGGGAGAGAGGGCAGGGAGAGGCTTGGGGACAAAAGTATTAAGTAGAACTGGAGTTTCTGGAACTGTGGCTATGTGAAACTGTAAGAACTTTCCCAGATGTCCTTTGAAACAGGTTAGTGGGAGATACTGTGAAATTGTGGGAACCAAGTCCAAACCAGGGGCTTTCAGCTGCTCTCTTTTGTGTTAGATATCATGAGAGTACTGAGGTAATGGGGCAAACTTTTACCCCAGAGTTTCGAGAGCCTCTTTTCCCCTTTTATCCCAGTTTTCCCTTGCTGCTTGCTCTATTCACCCAACATGTTTTGCACTTTTCTTTTGCTCATGGCTCACCCTACCTCCTTCATCTCTCCTCTTTTTAATTTTTCCATCTCCCTTTCCTTGTGGCTCTCCATCAGCCTCTTCTGAGCCACTAAGAGATGTGCTTCTGAGTAGGAGTTTTCTGCAAATTGGTTTCATGCTGTCCATTTTTCTTCTGTCATCATTCCCTCATGCTTGCTGTATTCGTACTTTTACTCTTTCTGTTCTTGTGCCATTTGTCCCTAATTGTGAGCTGGGTATTTGTTGAATACAGCTGGAAAACCAAGAGGAAAAAAGTTAAAATGTAAAAACCCTACCACACTTGCTCCAGAAAAAGAACCCCAAAGGGCATTTTAGGTGAAACACAGTGTTTTGTTTTGAGAGGGAAACTGCAATCTTGTACTTCACAGCAACCCTAAACAATTCACAATTTCTGGCTGGATATTTTTGTCTGCTGATAAACAGAGCAAAGCGTTGTTTGTACAGTGTGATCTAGACATGCAATAGAGATTTTGGAATCTCCTTTTCTTTGTGTTCTGTTCTCCTGATTTTGTGGGATTGTTAAAGCTTTTGTAAAGGATGTATATGACGTGATTTTAAATTCCCTGAAGAGAATACAGATGGGCTGTGTAATTATTGCTGAGAGGTGCTATTTTCTATGTGCTGTACAACTCACATTCATAATATTTACTTGACAGCCAGAAAAATGTGGCCATCTCCAAATAATCTGAAACAATTCTTCTCGGTATAAAAACATTTCTCATTACAGAATGTATAACATATTTAATTTCATATCTCTCTGTGCATTCAATTCATTCTGAATTGCATTTGGTGTAACATTTATAAAATAAAACTTCTGTAAAATATAAGATGTTTTCCTCATTATTAGATTTATTCTGTCCTGTTTTGTAGCATGTGTTCATTGCTGGCAGGTTATTGCTGAAATGGGCACTAGAATATGCTGGGGGAGTGACATGTGAAACAGTAATTTGAGTTGGTGTTACCTTGCAGGTAAGTAGGAAGGACTGGCAAGAGTTTCTGCCACTCGTCTGGCTGGAGCTGTAATGCAGCTCCAGTTGTGTAGTCACTGGGGTAGCTTGTGCATAAAGAGGCTGAATTTTGCCTTGTGCATTATGCCTCTATTTGTGTGAAAAGATGAGTAGTATCTATAAATGTCAGCTGTTTGAAAGACAGTGTTACATCAGTGTGGGCAGAAAACACATGTAGCACATAGCTTCCTTTGGTGAATTTGTTCCAGGCCATGGACATGGTCCATCAGTCTTCCGGTCAGACCTGTGCTTACCTTATGCACAGGCAGTTAGTATAGTTCTTCTATTTTAAAGTAGCAAGCATATATAGCACTGTTAGGTACATGATTAGACTTAATGATCTTAAAGGTCTTTTCCAACGTAAACGATTCTGTGGTTTTGTGTTTCTAAGTTTGCTTCTTATAAGGCTAATTCTGTGGCTGTATCTGTAGTGAAGGAGACATTAATGTGCAGTTTCATATCTTTTTATTCACTGAAACAGAGAAACTGCTATGTTGGGTGATGATCAGGCCACTACAAATTGCATTAAATACCCTTCTGATCTCTCCATCTTTAAAGGGAGTAATATCCCTCTTCCTGCAATGCTAAGAATGCTTTGCTTGTTAACTCTGAGATGCCTGGTTGCTATGTTAAAGAATAAGCAATGAATACTTAAACTTTGAAATTGAAAAAATGCAGTAAGAAGCGTCTCTTTTTTTGCAAAGCTTGCAAGGGAATATTGCGAGGTCAGGCACATACTAGCTTTTAGTTCTGGCTCAGGTCTTTTTAGTATTGGCTTAGTCATTTGTATTTGTACTTAACAACTGATATAGCTGTAGCATAGATTAGATATAGCATTATCATCCTTAGGCCTGGGAGTACCTTTCTTTCACTCAGTAACAGTACTGGGTGGAACATTTCATAGGAGGGGTACAAGTAGAAAGTTTCCATTACCAGATCCTTTCCTTTCAGATTCAAATTATAATGTAAATGTAAAATCTTAATATATGAGTGAAGGCTGACAGTTTTCACAGTGACTGCTGATTTAAGAAATGGTGAAGAAGGAAGCTCTTTGGCACTTTACCAATACCATCGTATTAGCTGCAGGTTTCTGTTTGGCTGAGCAGCTGGCAATTAATGAATTGATAGGAAGTAGTCACAAGGTAATGGAATTAGCAAGTGAACATCTGGTATTGAAAATCAGTAAACATAGAAAAGTTTTTATGAATTTTCAAATTTGGTGGGAAAATAATTGCCAGTCGATTACAACTGTAACAACTGTATATACACAGTGAAAAAAAAGGGTATTCTAAATGGCAAAGTAGATATTTTTAAGTGAATGACTTCCCAATGCACTGCAAAAGATGAATGGAATCCAGCTGGCTTTCAGACATACAGATCCTATCTTAGTTTTCAGACCAGCTGTTTACCTTGTTCGTCTCCAGTTCTTAACAGCACTTGGAGATTCTATAAGTAGCTCAGAAGACCAGCTCACCCATAGTCTTTGCATGTGTCCTTTCAAGACTGAAATGCTTCAAAACACAAACCACTATATTCTCTTGCCCAGAAATTGTGACTCTAACCGTGGTATTTCTTTTAGGCCACTCTCTGGCATCATTTCAGATTTACCACAGCTCCTACTAACCATTTCAGGATCATTCTTTTGCTTTGAAAAGCCTGAATGCCAATTATGTACTGCTTTTCTCAATAATGCATTAGTTAGAGACTGTAAACTTCAGAACAATGTTAAAAATGTACTTTACATTAGAATCCAAATAGTATGGGTATCAATTAAGTTTGACGGGAAAGAAATATGTGCCTTAGTATTAAGTAAAAAAATAAGTAAAAATTAAGAATATTAGCAGTTCAGTTCTTTGCTAACTGAAATTGTGTTAACTTCTCTTATTCTCCTCTTTCATTGAGAATGGAATTCAGCTGGGAAGATAGGAGCAGCAGTGTTACAGGCACAGAATTGTGGTGGTTTGGGATAGGAGGTGAGGTCTGCAGCCATTCTGCTGGTTGGCTGCTTTTGGCTTCACAGATCCCTCCAGAGATATGGGGCTCTGGTTTCTAGACTTGTTTAACTGTGTGGTCCATTTTGTGAATCTGAATGGTGTTTTGGCAAGCATTGGGAGATAGAGGTGTGGCACCTCATATTATATATATAAATATTTCAGTTATGTATATATATTCCAGTTATATATAAGTATTCCAGTTGGGAGCTAGAATGCAGATTAATGTTGAAATATTTATTCTGCCAGAGCCTATGAACTCCCTGTTTTTTCAACATGGTCATCAGCTCTAAATCTTTCTTACAATAGGTGAAAATTCTAATCTAGACCTAGAGGCAGTAGAATCCCTGTTTTTTTTTCTCTCTGTTTCATTAGCAAGGTCTGGTGAATTCTAGCTCTCCTGCCACTGCAGAGCCCTTGTAGAGTACAGAAGCAGCACCTCAATTAAATATGAAATATCAAGATAAATGTCTGACTAAAATATCCAGGACTCAGACAAACTTCCAAAACCTGCTTGTCAGCAGTGAAATGCCATTAAATCCTCTAGGAACTCATTAATAGATTAACATTTGGAAGAGTAATTACAGCTACATTAGAACTAAGACTAAAGAAAAATAAAGGAAAATCCAGCAGCATCATTTCTCTAAACTCTTGACACAAAATGAAGATCAATACCATAAAAAAATCAGAGGTAAGGAATTAAGGTCAAGATGATTATGTCAGAAATAGGTAAGCAGTTCATATATATTTCAAGGAAATAAAGCCCTACTCTGGATGCAAGTGGTATGTGGTGTTTCATGTTATTTGTGTGGAATACTACCTTGCTGGATAGAAAAAGGATATTGAGGGAAAATCAAAGATGTATCTAGAAATTGGAAGAGTTGATCACTTCAGTGCCCTTAACCTAAATCACAACTAAAATTAACAATGTCAAGCTTTGTAGCTACAGTTTCTGAGCCAAAGCAAGACACTGATCTTTAGTGAGACAAATATACTACCCTTCAAAAGGATTAAATGCTGCAAAAGCCTTCTTTGAGAATTTATGTTACAGCTCTGTGGCGGAGAGAGCAAAGATAAGGTAAAGTAGGTTCTGTAGTGAGATAAATAGGTGAGATCTTGAGAAATGTTTTCATTTTTCATAAAATTCTCACTCTCTGCAAATTTTATATATATAATTCATTCCATTATAACCTGGAATATGAATCTTGTAAATTTATGAATAGGAGGAAATACAAGTGGAGAAAATAGGACTTTATTTAGAAATGCTTTTCTATTACTGTGAGTATATCTGCTGTAGAACCAGGCTACACAGCACTCTGCCAGTGGGAACTGAGTTTTCTTCAAGAGGAAGAAGATTAAAATATAGGAAAAGTAACAAGGCTGTAAAATACATAGATGACAAATAAAATGAAGTCATCAATGTGTACAAAAAAATTGTTAAGGTTTTAGATTTGCAATTTTCCTATTTAAATGCCCTCATTGATTTGTTACAAATACTGTTAACCCTGTGTTTGGAAAATGGTGAGGACATTATCACTTGTGTTCTCATTTGTAATAAAATAGATTAACTTGCTGTGAAATTTTAACTAGGCTGAGACACAACAGTAGCTACCTAATGAACCAGAGCACATTGCTGTTAAGTAGCTAAATAGATGCATACTGATTACAGGACTGAAAAATGGATCTGTTTACTTGCAAAAAAAATCTGTTCATAGTGTTATTCATTAGAGTGGGGGAAATTCAGCATCACATTTCCACACAAACGTTTAGAAGTAGACAATTTCTCCATCCATATGCAGTCTTATGTGATAATACTCTATCCTAATTTGCAGTATGCATAATATAGGGAAAATTTCAGCTCCCTTGTTGCTTATAGAGAAAACTGTATCTTCTCTGTACATGTAAATTTTTATAACTGATAAGACGTTAGATGACATAATCAATTAATTCACTTAGAAAGTGATTCACTGTGTGATTAAGAATGACATTATTATTTGACACTTTTATTTCTGTCTGAACATTTCAAACCAAGACCCTGAGTTTGAAGGCAAATTACTTGAAGCAGAGATGATTTTATAGCAAGAGACAATGGGAAATGCAGTTACCAGAAGGAGCTCGAATACTTTGCTTTTCCAAATCATCAGCTTTTGAATTACTCAAATAACTCCCATTTAAGATGACATATATGGCTGTTTGTGTGATATCTAAGTGTTAATTCATAGTCATATTTGTTCATAGCTTTTTTTTTTGCAGAACAGTTGGCATGTCCTCTTTTTGGCTATTCATTTTCATGGTTGTAGTAGACAATGAAATTTACTTACACTATGTACTCTTCTGTTAAATTAATCATTTCAAAATGGTATCTTAATTGTAAATTGAGTGCTCACTGTGGTAAAAAAAGGGAAAATAGTGCCAAAGAGGACAGTTAAAACTGAAATCCAGGCAACTAAAATTGCAGTCATAGTTGTAACCTGTTAGCAGTAACCTATTTGGAAGCTATTATTTACACAAAGGTAAAAGACACACATAAACTAAGGACTGCAGGTATATGTTTCATCATTTATTTAGGAGAATACTTCTTGGGGTAAGAACATAACTTGTATAAGCAGCTTAGTAAGCAGCCCATCCACAGTCTTAACTCTGTTTTACTCTTCTGCTTTATCTTAGCAATCTCTAAAACCATTCTTTTTGGAGGTCGAGAAGAGGAAAACATAGGAGACTTTAAAATCAGTGACTTTGAGTTTTTTTTTCTCCCCAGAATTTGGAAACTATTTATTTAAAACCATTCAGTTTCCAAAATTTTAAGAACTTGTAACTTAACATAATACATTCATATCTGTTAAAACTTAATAAACATTTTAATTAGCATTCAAAATACTACAAATAAAAAATATTCCTTTAAGATTTATTAGTTATTGTATGTTCATTAAATAACAGATAATTAGTGAAAACAGATCCATAGAGGATTAACAGCTATGTAATAGATACACATCTGTTACAAGATCTTGAGCCTCAGTTGTTATTTAATGTACAATAACTATCCTATTAAAAACACATTCAGTGCTACATTTTCAGCTGGTGTGATTGGAATAGTCAAGCACTGTCCCTTGTTATTAAGAGGATCCAATCTCATATTGCCTTTGCATCATTCTCAAATGTATCTGTAAATGTGAAGATGAGTGTGGTTTAGAGAGATGGTTTTAATGGGTAACAGAATACTCTTAAAATGCTAGTCCTACTGCCAGTGTTATTAATGAATTGCCCCAACAGGTTATGAACAGAAGCTATTCTACTAGCTATTTAGAGTGGAAAAACTGTTAGAATCTACCATTCTCTTCCTAAAGCTGTGTTACTGATTTAGGATACAGTCTAGCAGAAACTGTAAAAAGTTCAGATGTTAGTGAGTTTATTTTCAAAGCACACAGTAAATTTCCCCCCAGTAGCCAGATTGCATATTCCTAATGAAAAATCTTTGAGAATAGGTTAGGAAGGCAGAGAAATTGCAAAGTTCCTTTGAGACAACTTCCCCACATTATGCTGTAATTGTGATTCTTAATGAGGTGGGGGTAAGAGGATCTCCCTTTAAAAAAAAGAAAAAAAAAAAAGAAAGTAATAATTCAGTTCTGAGTTTCCATGGGGAACAGGTGATTGCCAGGGATGAAGGCAGCTCCAAAGATGCAGTTTCTGGATTTCTGTAAAATCAAGCATCCCCTCGTTAGCATCTCTCCTTTAGAACTGCACCTTCGGGGATCTGTAACAGGATTAAAGCACAGAAGGGTTTTTAAAAATATGTGAAGTGTCTCAGGTTATGACCTGTCCCTTTCAGTGGATTTGCATTTTTTTGTTGGTCCTGGGAACAGGAATGAAGGGTATTGGAATTTTTAATCGATTCAGAAAATTATACGTGTGGAAGCACTGGATTGGAAGGGATCTCAAATAGTCATATAGTCTCTTGCCTTCCTCAAGACAGGATGCATTAGTACTTATGCCATGCTTGTCTAACCTGTTCCTAAAGATTTTTACTAATGAAAAATCCATGGTATCTTCAGGCAGTCAGCAAGTACAGATACACAGAACTGCAGCACTTAGTTTTGCTAAATTTTTATAGTTTCTTATGCTTTTTTCTCCTTGCCTGAAATACTGTGCATATTTAAATTAGAGGTTAACATCAAAGTTTCTCAAGTAAATAAGAATTTGCAAGCACATTCTGATTTTTGTTAGTCAGTGATGCTTTTCTTGTAGAAGTGAAGTTCTTAGCAGTGCCACAGCTTTTAAAATGTGGGTGCTACTCTGAGAAGATGCTGATGTAATTTCAGGTACATATTCTAGTGAGTTTACAAATTTGACTGTATTTAGTGATGGTTTATTCCAAATCTGACTTATTATTGTGAATGTGACTCCTATATATCTATTTTCCTGTCTGTAGATTAAAAGTATTTTGTGAGAACAGTATGAAAGAACATTCTTTAGGTCCCTTCCAACCATAATAATTCTGTAATTCTTTATGTTCCTATGTGTGAAAAACTTAGAAAATATAAATTTACCCAGAAAAAAAAGAGATGGCAAATGCTTTGTCATGACAAAGAGGATGAAAAGCTGTTGCCCAGATACATTGCATGCAGAAGGCTATATAGTCTTTTTAGCTGTAGATTGCTACACTGGTCAAAAGACATTTCAGTTTTTCTTAGCTCACTAGTTATCTTGGAAAGACCATTTATTATTGGTGTTTTAAGCCAGCTTCAGTTTTTTCATTGAACTTCAGTGAAGTTCATGAGTCAAATTGCACAGATATTGTTTTATTTCTGTTCCAAGGAAAGGATCCAAGACAGCCCTTCTCCAGCTCCATCTCTAGAAGACAGTCAGCGGCCTGGGAGCCACGCTTCCTCCCATCAGAGCAGCAGCGTGTCCAGCTCACCGTCCCAGTTGGACAACACACCAGACAGAATTGGTTAGTGCTCTGCAGCCTCACACCTCTTTGCATTTACTGGCTTCAAGAATTTTAGAAGTGTGTTGAGGCAAACATTTGTTTGCTGGGAAACTCAGGAAAGCACTTACTTGCTAAAACCCTCCAGAAATTTAATCACTGCAGTTCGTTTTACTAGGTTCATCACTATGCCGAGCCCAGCCCCTCAGATCCACTCTATGCCAGTATCTATCCTTGCACAGAAAATACCACCCCTTCTCTGGTAAAACCAAATTCTCTTGCATGCTGGAGTATGAAAGTGCCTATGAAGGCACCTGGAATTGAAAAATAGCAAGGTATCTTTTCTACATAGATTATATGATGGCTTTTCCATTCCTGAAACCTCCTTATGCCCGTATGTTCCATCATCACCATGAGGCTGAGGACTTTCAGATATTTCCTTGTGTCTGCACCACAGCTTTTACAGCCTGTGCATTATCGATCTTGTGTTTAAAATACTGATTCAGTCTAGAGAAGTTCAGATCCTTTTCCTGGTGCTTCCAAGAGGGATCTAGGGCAAGTCAATTAACATCTCTTCATGTCAGCGTATGTCAACACTGTTAATGGCTGGAGCTCATGCAAACGTTACTGAGCTAGATTTTAACTACAAAAACAGTCCATATAGTCAGACCTCACTTCCACTCAGATGCTTGCTGGGGTTTTACAGTTTTGACTCTGGTCCATGCAACAGCACCATGGCACTACATAGCACAGTTGGCTCTATATAAACTAGTCAGTAGAACCTGAACTATTTTGCCTAAATATATGCATACATAAGACATAGATTGGCAAGTAGATTCCCCTCAGCTTATTCATAGGTAAAATAGGGTTAGAAATCTGCAGGACAAGAAATGTGACTTCCTATAATAAGAGTGAAAAAGGGACTTTAGTCCTCACTCTAGCCTTGAAAGCTGCTGTTAACACAGCAGTTGCACACACTGCAAGCCTCTGGGCTTCAGAAGTGGTGCAAAGTTTTTGAAAGATAACTAGGTTTTATTTACTTTGAACTGAACATTTCTCTGTGTTGAACTCTAATGCTTAAATTTGTAAAGATATATGTTTTTTATCTATATAAATGTATGTTTTCACTTTTGCAATTTAAAACAAAAAGAAACAGCTTTCCCTGAAATAATGGCAATGAAGCTTTTAACAAGTGTTCTGACTGGAATATCTTCTGTGATAAATGTGTTAATCAAATAAGAACAAAGAAAATAGGCATCCTGAAATTATAAACTTAACACCTTTCACAGATCTTGCAGGTGTTAAGAGGTTTTTTCAGCACTACAGTGTATTGTGGTTTTGCTGTCATCTATCAATTTGGGTTACCAGCTGTCAAACTGGATTTTTTAAATTTGCTGTGTTACAGATAATTACAAATACATAAATCCTGAAATCTATTTCTCTCCAAGATGGTTTCTATGAAGTACTTCTCTAATTGAAGAATCTGAAAATTTCATAAAAAATCACATTCATCTCAGTAGTAATTTGGGTTTTATCTTGGTATTTTTGTTTTATCAAGTTGAGCAAATTTGCTTTTGGTGCATATTTTACTTGGCTCTAAGTGCCAAACTGGGACAGCAAAATAGTTGATTGTGGACAGCAAAATTGGTCAATTGCTTTAGAACTTCCATAGTATAAACAAATGTTAAAGTAAATACACTGAGAAATATAATTAAATATTTTTGCTGTTCTGGCTTGTTTTTTACCGATGGTGTTAAAAAGTTGTGCACTCTGACTTTTTTAGCTATGCTGACCAACAGCAGGGAAGGAGAACTCATTGATCAAGAAACTGGGACCAGCCTAAAAAAAGTACAAAAGGAGAAAGGTAAAATTACAGACTGTGTTCCATCACAGGCATTTAATTACACTTATTATGTGTGTATTCCTTTTTCTAGGGTTCTGCATATGCAATGGCATTATCTTAAAAAATTAAGAATGCTAGGTACCTAATGCAAAGAATAATGTATCCAGTGAATTTACATGGTATTATCCTGAGAAGTGTAAGCAACCAGATCTTTGCTTCTTGGTTTATGTAGTATGGGGCTAATATTTTGCTGGTCTTTTGGCTCAATTATTTATGAAGTTCCTAGCAAATATGTGATTAGTCACATGGTATTGTTTCTTTGCCTCCAGGGAATGTGTGTGCAGACTACTCTAATGCAGGTACCTAGGTGAGGGAAACAAGCCATTTTTTGTGTCTAATAATACTTCATTACCTCACAAGTGAGGGGCAGAAAGGGAAGAAGTGGCATTTGGCCTGTAGTGACAGTCCTAGAGGCATGGCAGTGGCTCCTCTGCATCGATTGTTGTGTACTGGAAAAAGTGGCTATTGCTGGTGTATGCAGGTAAGCCCCGAGGAAGTGCTTTAGTGACAGAGAGCATGTGGTGTCTGTGGATGCACACCAAGGAAGAAACAGCATTTGTTTCCTTGCAAATATAACAAAAAAACCTACTTGCATATTAATAGGCAAGAGGTTTGTTCTGGCATTGCATACAGACAGCACCATATGACATGAGTGCCCTGCAAAAGAATAAAAAGATATAAAGAAATAAAGGAAAGCCAATAGTAAGTCAGTACTGGAAAAATACTGCAAAGGTATAAACTGAGGGAGATAGTAAGGTTTCAGAGCGAAAAAGGTGTGGAGAAGGAAGCAACCAAAAGAGGAGAAAACATAAAGGCACTTATAAGTCTACTATTAATGTGAAACATGTTACTATAAATGTAAATACAACCTGATTTATAGTTTGATTGAGGTGATTTTTATGTATTTTCTGAAAAAAAAAAAAAACCCTGAGAAGACAGGTATAGACAAATTTATGAGCAACTCAGAAGAGAATTTGGAGGCTCCATTACCCCGTGGTTCCAGACTTGCATAAAATTAGTCGGGCAGATTCATAATTTTGTATAATCAGCCTTTTCCCTTAGACACCTGTGAATGATCCAGTCTTTGGGAGGAAGAATCTGTAATTTCCTCCTTATATATTGTATTTTTGTACTTGAATCTCTCTTCTTGAAAGCTGAAGAAGCTGTTTTCTATTCACTGGTTTCTCTAGACATTTAAGCACTTCCCTCATGAACCCCAGAAGAGCCCTTTTCTGACATTCTGTGGTAATTTTGTCTGGATAATCACGCTTAAATCATTCCCTCTTTGACTCTTGTTGGCACTTACGGACCAGAGGCTAAACAGTTACCAACCATACCTTCATTCCTAAGATTAAAATATTGCATTTCTGTAGTAATCAGATAGATGTGTATTTAATCTAAATCCGAAAGTGTAGCTGATTTTAAGTTTGTTGGACCATGCGTGGTTTCTTCCCTCATGTTTTATCATTTTTCATTGAAACAATTCAATATCCTATGGGGTTCAAAGATGCAAATCATGTAGTTATTTGTAGTAGCAGTGCTGTCACACAGGATGGATGAAGGAAGGTACAGTTTAAGAATCAGAAAAGACAATTCAGAAATCCCCAAAAGCGTGAAAGTAATTTAAACTCCACCACCTGTGAACCTAATTCCCAGGCTCCTGTCATCACTGAGCATTCCTTGTAGCGTATACAAAATCACAAAGATTTGATGCTAAAATTTTGTGTACCATAATTTACCTTAAAGTTGTAATTGCATAGGTTTATTCAGTTCCTGATCTACATTTTTACATAGTATTTTCTTTAATTGATTACGCACTGGGAAATCTGTCTTTATACGTGTGTTACTTCTGCATGCACTCAAGGGAATTTTTTTAGGATAAACTCGGTGTTCAGAGATTCATCTGCATGAGAAAAACGTGCTTCAAAATAACTTTAGCAAAGGTAGAATAAAGTTTCTGGTTTTCTACTTGATCTGCACAGATAGGGTTTTTTTCTGAAAACATGAGAATGAGAAATTATTTCTTTTTGTCAAGTGAAGATGTCATTTTCAAGTAATGCCATGACTCCAGAACCAAAACCTTTCGACGTTATAGTGGGACAAATGCTAAATTTTAAAGGCACCAACTTCGTGTGTCTAACAAATTCAAGCTGATTTTGCATTTGCCCATGTGACAGACCTATATTAGTGTTGGTATAGGAATCTCGGGTTTACAGGATGCAAGCACCCAGTAACTGATGGACTTCACCTGTAGGACCAGCTTCTGAAAACCCCTAACCTATATGTGCTCCGTCACTCATACAAGTGTTATTTTCCCATGATTTGTCTTGCTTGCATATGTATCCTTTGTTTCTAATACTGTTCTTACTCTCTTGTGTATAATTAGTTTGGGCTCTGGTGCACCTCTGATATATTGAATGTTTTTTTCATAGTCAGATATGGACAATCAGTGAAGAGTGTGGTCTGTGCTGGGTTAATCAGCAAAAAAAATATATGTGTAATTTGTATACAGAACATGCTCGGTTTTTCAAAACCTGCCATTACTTTTACTGAGGTAAAATGTATTTACCATGGAAAAGATTTTCAAAGTTATTAAGAAGGAATGTAGTTAAAATAAAAGTATCAACATTTATTAAGTATGACAAGTAAGCGATTTATACAACCGTAGCAAACATATGTTTTCACATCTGTTTTGAGTAATATCATCATGATTTTAAAAATGATTTATAGCTCTGCAGGCCATAAAATGCCAGCTTTGCTGTAAGTTGGAAGTTTTCAAACAACAAAGAAATTATTGAAGGCATATATATTGAACATGTTTTTGTTAGGCATCTCGGTATAACTTTACAAATCTGAGCACTCTGTAACAATTAAGTTAGCAACAAATGAAAATTAAGTAACTAAAATTTAGCAGTAGTAATACTTACGTGAAATCTTAGTATAAAAAACAACAGAAGTTGTTGTAATGATTATAGACAAATACTGTGATACCCCTCAGGAGATACAATTTCTGGTTTTCCATGTCGTGTTTTAAGTGATCTCAGCACCAGAAAAGAAGTGCCACTTTGTTCTCATCAAACTAATTTCAAGGTAATTAGGGCTGAAGAGAATATAGCTTAACAGTTCCTCTTTAGAAGATGTGAGATTGTGCCAGTTATGTTGAGCTGTTTGTATATGTTGATGGGGCAGATTTTACAGAATTGGTGGTTGTCTCAGGGCAGAGGGGTAAGAGCCTAGTTAGACCATACCATAAGCTTTTTGAAGGAGAAATGCCATTAACTCTCAATTATTTACATCCTTTCATCATCTTTTTAGGATATATGGTGAGGCTTAACATTAGAGAACAACAGAGTCAAACTTCTTTATAAGTCTGCAGTTGTGGGTTTTTTTGTCAAATGTCTTTAACCATTATGGTGCACAAGCATTTTGCCTTGAAAATCCTCCACAGACCATAGCCCCAAGTGTTTACAGAAACTTAAACACAAATTCTTCCTGGTTGTGTTTTCCTGCTCTGTCTGGTTTTAGGCAGTTGCATTTGACCTGCACAATTGTTCACAGAAGCTAAATTTTAAATTCATCTGCTTCACTATATATCCTGAGAAAAACTTCTGTTGTATGGGAAAAGATTGTGTTTGACACAGCCTCGTATAGGCTTTATAGAAAACTGCATATGAAATCTGGCATTAGGAAGGTTAAACGAGCCAGAAAAGAATTTGGGTATGCCTTCCAGTCAGACTTAAATGCCAGTACAATTACTCTGTTTGACTGCACGACAAGAATTATTCCAAGCTCCTCACATAGGATGGAGTAATAAAAGGTACTGGCCCAGCTCTTGCCACTGTAAAATCAAGGTGAGTGTTCATGTCTTCAGTGGGAATAGATTTGCCCGAAGATTGATATTTTTGAAGATTGCTTCCCCAGCTAACACTGGTGGTTATTATTCCAGACAGGAGTGATACGCACAGGCTGCTCAGATGCTGTTCTTCTCAACCCATGGTGTGTTCTGAGCTCTGGTGAGGGCTGGGTGCATGCTAGCCAGCCCTTTTGGTCTGATTTTGTGAGGCAAGCAGGATATGTGGGTGACCACAGCATGCTTTGACTGGGTGTTCACATGGGTGCTTGGGGTGCTGGAGCTGTACTACACCTGTAGTGAACTGGAGTAAAATTTTGTAAGAAAATGTCATAAATTACCAGTAACTCCAGACTTAACCATTGTTCAAGCAGCCCTTGAGTAGAAATAAAGATTGCATTTGTTGAGAAAGTGATTTGCTCTGAATTTCCCAGAGCTACTCAGGGTGATGCTGCCCTCTTTTAGCCCAGTTGTCTGCATCGTCAGAGTACAAATCTGGACTCAAAGGCTGTGTCTCATGTTGCCATAGACGGTAGTCTCCAAAGCTGGGCATCTGGCAGCTATCCCTTTTCATTTTATTAAAGAACACCTTTCCCTTTATTACTTCAAGGAAATGGGAATTTTGCATCATTTCTGTTAGCTGAGCAAAATATTTTCAGATGGCAGGGACTACAGTAATGAAATAATAACTGTATGTATTGTATTTCATTTGCAGAAAAGAGATTTTATGCTGTTTAAATTAATCATTGCCAAAGGACTGGGTTACTCAGGATATAAGGGGAGGAGAATGAGCAGGTGCAGAACACCTGAAACAGCAACAGGCCCTGGTGTTGGGGGTGTCCTCCAGAGAAAGGACTTTTCCAGCAATTAATCTGAAAGCATCCAGATGGAGAGCTCAAGGAATAAGAAAGAGAGCTAAGAGTACGAAGCTGTACCACTCAGTGTGTATACAAAGTGTGCGATAGGTGCCAACACTTCAAATGCTCATCATGCTGTTTCTTTGACATATCAATACTTGCATGTTAAAGATATAACAGAATAAAACAGTTTTCTTCATGAATGTGCTCATGAATCTTCTCCTGAGATACATGAAAAACTCTCCAAATTAGAAGTGAAGTCATGTTCTTTTTGGTCCCTAAGTGTTTATATTAGGTGTTTATATTAGGTCATTTCTTCAGTGGAGGCAATAACACAAGGGTTTAAAGGTTGCAAGGGTTTCTTTTTCCAGAAAATCTCAAGTGACATGCACAGTGCAAATGTGCGTTGGAAAAATTGAGATATTTTTACGCTTTCTATTTTCTGAGAATACTGAAAAATAAGAAGCACAGTGCTCTATTCTGGGTAAAGATTTTTCCACAAGTTTTTTTGTTGTTAAATTTAACCTGCAAGTGAACTGACAACTGTTAAAATGTGATCTTTCATCAGTAAATCAATCAAAAAAAAAAAAAAAACCACACAAAACCTCAGCACCGAAACCCATAAAATAAAGGAAAACTCTTATTATCACTTGGATTTGCAGTGCATGTAAATAGAAAGTAATAGCAAAGCTTTGATTTTTTAAGTGTCTAGTCTAGGACTCATATTATGATTATGTGTTTAACCATTGCTCTAATGTTTATAAACACAGAGGCCATTACAAAGAAATATTGATGAAGTACTCCAAGGTCACATCCTCTGCATTAATTTTGTTTTAGATCTGTATTTGCAGAGTCATTTTTAAGAATGCTTTTTTTTTTTTTTTCCTGAAGAGTAAAATACCTGCTTCATAATTATTTTGGCAGATGGAAAAGACAGTTTCTTACATTGATATATAATTTATTAATATGTTTTACTTATTGGATTTCAGTGACTTTAATGTACTACTGTCCAAACACTACAAATTATGTGTCTATACAGACATGCTGAATTGTTGAAATTTTCTTCACTGAAAGGGCTTTGGACCAGATGTTTTAGTAAGGTATCCATGTATGTCCATGGAATAAAATGGACAAATAAGAATAAAGTAAGACAGATTTAGAATTATAGGATCATAGGATAGTTAGGGTTGGAAAGGACCTTAAGATCATCAAGTAATGAGGTAAAATAAGATAGCTACTCTCCAAAGTCAGGTTGTCTCTTCAGAGTTCACCATTTCCACTTTTCCTCCAGTACCGTGAATTGAGTTTTCAGTAGTATCTTATTGAGCTTTATCAGATTTGAAAGGCATAAGAAAGAGAGAAAAATTACTGATTGATACTCAGGAGGGGTGCTCACAGAGGGATGCTGTGCATGTCTGCTCCTGTGCCAGCAGCCTTAGGAAAGCATGAGTTATGGGGAAGCCTTGGAGCACACTGAGCACTGGTGGGTGGTATTTTTTGTAGTGTTTTTATGTATCCAGGACTTTTTTCCTAATTTGATCTTTTGAATATGTTAAGATCTCTCTGTGGAGTGTGTCTGCCTGCCTTCTGTGTAAAAGTCACATTAAGATGGCAATTAAGAGCTGTCTTCTTTATTGCTTGCCCAGAGGTTTCAGGTGACAGGAGGCCCAAAACCATACATTCATGTGCATCTCCAAAGTGTTTGTGTGCATGCTGCATTAGAACAAACATTCCTGATAATAAAATGTAATAAATCCCTAGTGTACATAGAAGGCAGTGAAGTAACCTTGAACTGGAAGTAGAAAAAGGTTATCGTTTTGAAATAGATAGGTAGCCATTGAACCAGAATAAGTGTGTTGTTCATTATATTTCAGACATTGCATTGAATTACATTGATGAAGTTACATGATATCTTTGTAGCAGAGCTGGTACACTGAACTCAGGAGCCGATCGGGCTGCAGAACATAAGGAGGTCCAGACCACCGCCAGCTCAGGCTGTAATTTCAAGGAAATCAGATTTCATGTTCGATTGTTGGGGCAAAGGGTACCACTACAGCACTATTTACTGTGTTAGGTGTTTGGTTATTATAGCCATATTTATTTCTGGGAATAGGCAGTTCTATTAGTAGCTTTTTCATATTATCAGCTTTACTTTGGAAATGAAGCATCGCACCTGGTCCGATAGGAGGCCACAATAGTAAGTTATCAATATAATTTCAGCTGTTCTAAACCAAGCGATTAATTCTGAAGAAAAATGGCCCATTTTGAATTCTTTCCATGAAACTCCCCGCATCTTTGGATAAGTTCAGTATTAATTTTCTGATATTCTTTTAATGGTTCTTATTAATACAGTAACAAGTAGATGCATGGGTGAGATAGTGTAAGAATCAGCAAGTAAATAAAATGCATATTACCTGTGTTAACCAAAACCTTACTGTCCCTGTGCACTGTATTCGGGTTTTTGCATGTTATAAGTACTTCATAAATTAATTTAGTGGGGAAAAAGCATTCGAAATACTCGAGGATTTTTCATGTTTCTAAAATGTCTCCCAGCTTCTCCTCTCAGCTTACCTCAATCATAGGAACAATTTATTTGCCAAAATGCTAAACAAACCTAAAATGACTGATTGTGAGATTCTTATTGTACAGGTGTTATACAACCCAGTAAATTGTAAAATACCAGAATAAGAACAAGGAGGACAATCATTCTGATGCTAATGGTAGCATTTTAATGTGCCTATGTGAGCGAGGTGGTCACATCTGGGAATTGCTCAGTGAGTGGGGCTGCCTGGGTCGCTCTGTGGGGCTGGTGCCTACCAGCTGTGAAGTGAGTGCTCACATATGGCTGAGGTTTACATCTGTGAATATTCTTAATGTAGCAGGTAGTTATGATTGATACAAAGATGGATGGAAAGACACCTGTGCTTTGCTGTATTTGGGATATGCCAGTCATTGGGTACTCTGTTGGAAGTAAAACTTTCTTCTCAAAACACCCGAGTCTGTAGCAGGAGATTGAATCTCCTCTCCTAAGTGAAGCTTCTTTCAGGCTGCTGCAGGCTGCCTTGCATCTATCACACCATCTTTAGTTAAAGCTTTCCTACTTCATCTGAGTAATTAAATATTCATAAGAACCGGCTCCTTAACTAGCTCCCTTGGCCTGCTGCATTACCAGCTGTACTCTTGAGCTGCTTTGTGTGTTTTCTCCCCTCCCCAAACTCCTTATTACATAATCCCAAACCAATAGTCTGATGGTTTGAAAACAGGACTCTTGTTTCTCAGTTGGCTACTCCATTTGGGGTTTATGAGATCATCAGCTATGGAGTACTGTCATCCCTGGGTTTACAGTCTGTCAAATCCTCCAAATAGTACCCAAGTTAAGCTGCACAGACAAAATACATCTGGCCAGAGGGATCTTCGACACAAATTTAAAGGACTGAGGGCAGCTGTTGGATTGGTGGTTGGTTGTTTTTAGATATCTCACCAATGCCTCATTGACACATTTGTACCCATAATTAGAACCATCAGGTGCCTTTGTAGCGTTAGCTTGGAAGATCAGGCTTCTGAGAGTTTTTGAGGCATCACTTCTGTATATGTAACTAGTTTGTGTGAATACTGGTGAAAATCAGCCCTGAATTAATTGATCCACTTTTAAATGTAGAAGTTGGATTCCTGAGTAATTTTGAGATGTTGTTCATTGCTGATGTATTTGTAGTGCTTCATCATGTTCGTGAGAACTACTACAAGTGTCTAATTTTCCCAAAAGGTTGTATGCACATGCACCACAGGGACATTCATACTTTAACCTTTTTAGCTATTAGAATTCTTACATTCAAGGCAAATAAGTGAAAGCTAGAAACACTGTGGTTATTCCAGTACAGAATTCCCCAGGCACGCTCCTTCGGTCATGCGTGCCTGTTGCATATTGCTTTTGAAACACCAACTGATTTAGTTTATTTTGTAGTCAGTGTGACAATCATTTCCAAAGCAGAGTTTTCTTTTAGTTGCCAGACTGTGACAGGCTATAACAAGCAGTTTAAAAAAAATAAAATTCTGCTTCCAGGTGTATTTTGAAATGTTATAATCTATAAAACATTGCATAGTTTTGAAACTGTCTGTTTTATCCATCACCTGGACTGCTGTGCGGTATTTTGATAGCAAGACTTTTGATAGCTAGGCTTGTGTGAATTTGCTGATATATCTCATGGCTGGTTTGGGTGAGTGTTGTCTGTGAGGGGATACAGAACTGTAAAATTTTTAATGATGGTTCCATGGAGTGTTGCTTCTGGTGTGGTAGAAGATGCCTCTTTGGTGCAGACTGTGTTGAAGGATAGAGCATCTCTGGTAGATGACTGAGCTGGAGTAGAAAATGGAATACATGTGTGTGCACATGTCAATTCACAGAGGTTAGAAAATATGAATTGCTCAGAAAATAACATGTTATTTATACATCTGTAACCTTTGGAGATGTCTTAGATGCTGTCAATTAGGAAATTGGCCTGTATTTATTATTGTTGTCTTGGTTTTTGTTAGTTTTAAAATCTAGAAAGAGATTGTAATGAAGGTACCCTCCAGGCAAAAGTGTGGAGAAATTCACATATTAAAGGAGGAGTTGTCAGAGTTCTGTTTGACTTTTGACATTATTGTTGTATAGCCTATGGCATTACAGGCAAAAGGGATTTAGAGAGATAGCTTGAAGTTACTCTATAAAAGGAGTATATTTATATATACTGAATTTTCTTTTAACTAGAGTATTTTAAGGAAAGCATAATACGTTTGCAAGATTAAAATAACAACAGTAAAAATAAAAAGAATAGTGATTCCATTGCACCATAATTTCTTTCTTTGCATGAATCTTCTAATATTTAAAAAAAGAGCCACCAATATTTAGAAACTATTTGATGAGTTTCTAAAAGATAGTTTTTTTGTTTCAAGAACATTCATTATTAGTCTCTCTATATACACACATGCTTGAAATCTCAGTAGAAAATAAGTTAGGCACTTCTATATTGTAGTCTTATTCATAATAAGAATCTGTCTAATATACAAGATAATTTTTCAGCACTGTTTTAGGATTAGTGTTTTGTAAATATCATTACCTATATAGCAGATATTTAATATTGTAAATTAGGGTGGAGTTTTAATTTTGCACAACTAGCAGCTGATACATCATCAGTTGTATCAAATGCTGAAGCTCAATAGTCCGAAGGATCTGAAACATACGATTATCATTCTGTAACGGTGGTGGCTAAATGGACAGATTTTTTGTGGGAGCTTTGCTTAATGAGTGACCTACAAAGACGTGTGGGTTAATAAGTTTTAATGATAGATAAATAAAGGCTCAAAGTTTGAAAGTTGTACTTCTAGATTTTTTTCATGCTGATGTTCCACTGTCTCAAAGACAATGCAGGGTGTCTCATGATGTCAGAAATGGCTGAGTAGGGGGATGGGGCTTCCCCTTCTGTATTCTGGTTGACTTCAGTGAAATTGTATTCCAGTGTTCAAGCATGTAAGTGAAAGCTGTTGAGGAATTGGTTTCTCCTGTGAGTGCAAGAATGTCTGCACCCATTTCCTTTTCAGAAAGTTTACAAACTCAGGGACTGTAATTTATTTCCACCTTTTGTTTCTCATCTGAAAAGGAAAATTTTATCTCTCTATACACGAAAATGGCTATCCATCAAAATCCTGTTTTAGTATACAGGGGGTTTAGCCCAGAATGAAAGGGAAGCAAGAAAAACAATGCAGCTAGTTTCAAATACACAATAGATAATTTAAGTTTACACATGAAAATAAAACTATAAATGTAGAAACATAAAGATCATCTGATTCAGAGCAGCCTCTTGTCCTGGGTTCAGCAGTTGCAGTCAGTTTTTCTTCTCTTTAGTAGCTGGTGTTTTGA
>NDXB01022394.1:0-15012 GCA_002631895.1 Agapornis roseicollis
TTTTTTTTTTTTTTTTTTTTTTTACGTGCTATTCATCACCCTCTGTTTCTGCTTGGTGCATAAGAGCATGCAGTTTTGCTAATTCAACTGCAAATCAAAACTTAAAGAACTGTGGTCTTGGGGGTTTCCTATTAACAAAAAAAACCCCAAACCTAAATTATTGTCTCTCCTAGCAGAGGAATAGATTCAGCAAGGAATATTATCTCTTCTTAAGAGAGCTAGTTGAAGGAGCATATAGTTTGATGTTCCCCCCTGTGTTCATTAGGATTCACTGAAGTACTCAGAATTGCCAGTTTATGGCTCAGCCTCCTTAAGAAGCAGATAAAAAATTAATGTGTATCTCATTCTGTGCATATCTAAAGTTTTGACAGAAACAGATATTCACACCCCAACCTGGTTGTAAATAGACTCTCAAAGGTAAATTATTAAAAACAAGAAGAAAGAAAACCTGTAATGCACAAACCTCCTTGGATATTAAAGATGCAGTTGGCTACAAAGCGGTCATGCACCAATAATGAAGGCTGCCTGCATCCCGCATGCCTTCCCTAAATTTGCCCTGCAGCCACAAAATATGTGAACTGTAAAAAAAAAACCCAACATATAATCTTTTTCAGTCATAACTCATTAAGAACAACAAACCCAGATTAACTGGAAATTAATCTATAGAATTAGAGTTAAAATCCAGCAGATTGTGCAATCAGTTTACATGTACAAAAGATCTTCTGTGAGTATTCCCTGGAGGACAAGATACTCAAATACATTGCTATCCCTACAAAAATAATGGAAAAGAGATGCAATGAGCTGGTATTAAACAAGTGCAGACAAATTCAATTTCCTGACAGGTGGTTATGAAATAGTAAGCAGAAAAGATGGTGTTTGGGATACTGCCCCATGGTTCATACATTATGGCCACTAGATCTGATATGAAATGTCTCTGGCATGCAATTACAGATGAGGATTTTTGGCAAGTGTAGCTGCTGTTGTATATTTAGGTAGGGAAAAGGGGGTTGTTGCCATATATCAGCTGTGTCACAAAACCACTTGAAACTGCCTAGCAGCGTAAGGTAGAAGAGGTGTTGGTGTTTACTGAACCAAGTTTAAAGCTACCAAAGAAAAGCTATATGCCTTAATTACTTAACAGTATACATTTGAATGATTACTAAATTAGCCTAATGTGGACAGATTTGGGATTGGTTTAGTATCTTTAAATCAGTATTTGGATAGACAAATAAACATGCATACCTAATTCAGGTTATTCCTGAAAGACACAGAGCTGAAATACCAAACACATATTAAGAAAACTGGATTATTGGCATTACAATAAAAACCCATACACAAAATCCCTCAGCAAAACAAATGTTAGTTGTTTTGAGTTCAATCTGAGAAGAGAAACCAAGGCCCAAAGCAGACAAACCCTCGCTTTGTTCACAAAGTGATCTGTTGGATCAAGGGTAAAATCAATATGCTGGCATGGGAAGCCTTGTGTCATCATGCAAGCACAACCCCCTAGATTTTTTAGCAAAAAGTCACTTTAAAGTAAATCTCTAAGGTCTCTTCCCATAAAAGCCTAAATCCAGTAGAAAAAGTGAACTCTTTTTTAAGCAGCAGAACCCTGAATAGATGTGTTTGAATCATAGAATGGAATAGTTAGGGTTGGAAAGGACGTCAAGATCATCCAGTTCCAACCCCCCTGCTTCATAAGCCGGGACACCCCACACTAAACCATGCCACTCAAGGCTTCATCTCACCTGGCCCTGAACACTGCCACGGATGGAGCATTCATGACTTCCTTGGGCAACCCATTCCAGTGCCTCACCACCCTAACAGGAAAGAATTTCTTCCTTATATCCAATCTAAACTTCCCCTGTTTAAGTTTCAACCTGTTACCCCTTGTCCTGTCACTACAGTCCCTACCCAGCATCCTTATAGGCCCCCTTCAGATACTGGAAGGCTGCTATGAGGTCNAAACTTCCCCAAGTTTCAACCTGTTACCCCTTGTCCTGTCACTACACTACAGTCCCAGCATCCTTATAGGCCCCCTTCAGATACTGGAAGGCTGCTATGAGGTCTCCATGCAGCCTTCTCTTCTCCAGGGTGAACAGCTCCAACTTTCTCAGCCTTTTCTCAACCTAGCCTGTTGAAAGGTTTCAAAGCTTCTGGCTAGAAATTCTTGACAAACTTCAATAAAGGCTGTGAGAATTGCACACAATACTGTGTATATTTATATAAAATATTTAAAGAACAAAATAAGCTGCCTGGGTTTTGCATGCTTCCTTCAGCACAGGGCTGATGTACTGTCAGGAGAAAGTGTCTTAGAGGCTGTGTGGCACTATACTCCAAAGAAATGATGTATGTAAAAACAACCCCAACATTGAAGGTATATACTTTTCCATCTGAAATTTTTTCCTTGAGGTTTCCTACACCTTCCACTTCATGCTTCATATTATATTTTGACAGGATAATCTAATTCTATTGGCTTGCTTTGGATGTTCCTGAACTAAGCAAGTAAATATGAATTTAAGGAAGTGAATGAGCTATAATTTCCTACAACATCAGCAAGCTAATTGAAGTTGCAATAATGCGGTGATCGCTCTGAAATCACAATTAAGACAAACATGGATTCAAATTATCAAATTATCTTAATATGATATATGAACAAACAGAATGATGAGACTGTGACTATATGAAACATCCTTGTGGAGATTACAGAAAGAAGTCAGGTTCCTTCTAATCTATGAGAACATTTTAGAGATAGGTTAGGTGTAGATGGAAGCATCTGCAGACTGTAAATATCTTCCGTGGAAGAGTCTGCTTTAGACTTAAACTCTTGCCAAAGGGAGTAAAGTCTACTGGTTTACAAGGATTCTTCAACACCTGGGTTAGATATGGATTCACCTGGATTCACAGGTTAGATATCGTGATAGTCAAAATCTCAAAACTAAGGCAAGTGCAACGAGGACTTAAAATCTTCATTTAAATACTATAAACTTCTAAGATAATGCCTGGGAATAATAACATTGCTCAGTTGAACTTGCTGCCATCAGCACCAAACAGTCTGTTTAAAACTATCAGATGGAGAATTCTAGAGAAAACTCTTAATCCTTTCACTTTTCAAGATGAGGAAACTTAGCTTCGGTTTCATCTAGATCGTGTTTGCCCCTTTTACAGGACAACCATTCTACCACAGAAACGAGTCAGACTTGGCAGAAAAAAAACCCAACCCTATCTGTAGTGCCTATTTTCACACTTGCCTACATGTAAATGCTTGCAAACATAGGGTACTGCAATTCAGTTCCATTGCTTCATTATTCATTTTTACATCTTTTGCATATTTTCCAAGAGAAATGTCATCCTTACCTTCTGCACCATGAATAGAGTAGCTACTTATCAACTAGTACTAACAGCTTGTTAATACAGTTGATGAGTTACTGCTCTTAGGTGAATTCTTTTGTTTCTGAATCCATTACTTTTAAACTTTCCTAGCCTACATCTAATTGTTGAATTGTTCATGAAAAGAAATCATCTCCTCAGCACTAGCTGGATGCATACACTCAGATAAGAACTTAAAGAGATTGCTTACAAAAGGGTCTTTGTATGGGGTTTTGGGCAGGGGGGGAGGGAAGGGCTTGCTATATACTGCCTGTTAATAAGCACAATGTTTCACTTTTGATATTACCTCTTGGGAAATTTTGCTGGAGAAAATACTTCTTGCTTATTATTCTTTATTTTTTCATAGCTTCCTGCTAGCTAGAAACTGTTATCTTTCAGACTGCATTGAAGAACTGTTACTTTTTTGGCAGAAGGGAGAAAGTGTATTCCCAAACAAATAACCAGGGAAAACAATGAATACAGCCTTTCTTCTAAACCACCCCTGACTTACAAACTCAATTTATGAGTTTGAAGGCTGGGAATTTACCTTGACTATGTATTGCATTTCATAGTAAATCATATGTTTATTATGTATTAACTTAGGTATTTGTATATTCATTGATTTACAGTATTGCAGCAAATGACCTGTTGTATTCAAAGGACATTTTAAAATAACAATACAAAACATACCTGAGTCATGGAGCTTAAAATTTACTTTGTGCCAAGTTCCAAACAAACAAATGTTATAAAGAAGTAAAGGTCTTACAAGTACATTTATACTCAAGATGCTGAATCCACTGTGGTGGAAGATTTTTCTTATTAAGGCAACATAACAAATGTTTTATTTCTTGTCTGGTACAGGGCATCAATCTTAAAATCTTGAAAGACCAGGGTAGTGGTCATCTAATAACAAGTGTTCTGTTTACTAATCATATGTCTTCTCATTTCAGGGAGATGTTAACTTCCTGCACCTCGTATTACAGGGTTATTGTAAAACATCCCAGCCACACAGTAAGTATCAATCAATAGTCACTGTTGATACAAAAGGGCAGTTTATTTCACAGGTCTTTTACAAGAACCCATCTCTCATACTGAGAGTTGATGAGTTACTCACATCTGCTTAAATATTCACTTATACTAGAACACAACCTTTTCTCCCTAAGTACATTTATAATGCAATTTAAAGATTTAATTCCTTACTCGAAGAGCTGCATTAACACAGACATGAGGAAAGCACTCATCACTGATAAAACTGTCTAGCAGATATAAAAGAATATCACTTCACTGAAGGAAAAAGCTTCTCCGCATTTCATAACAAACATGTCCATAAATGCCTGTTACTGCCTCAAATTTATCTATTCTTATAGGCATTATTACAACAATGGTTTTTAGACTCTAAATTCATCTCTAAGAATAGCTGCGTTAAAGGGGAGCACTAACAAAATCAGAATTTTTTAAGAGCTGTATAAGAAAAGAATATTTCCTATCTAATGCTGAAGTATGTATTTCATACAACTTCCACAAAGCATACAAGCTGATTAGGAGGACCTTTATGTCCATTTACCAATGTAGGCATGACAGATCTGGTGGGTATTTTTAAACACATTGGCACCTAACAGAAACAAACATTCCCAAAGTGACAGAGTAAAAATATTTCAGATCATTTGATATAAGCTCTGTGAGAGAGCAGGTTAAAGTGGAGAACCAAACCAGAAAAGAACAAACTGGAGCATCTCCCATACAAAGGCTGGGAAAGTTGGGGCTGTTCAGCCTGGGGAAGAGAAGGCTGCATGGAGACCTCCTAGCAGCCTTCCAGTATCTGAAGGGGGCCTCTAGGGATGCTGGGGAGGGGCTCTTCATTAGGGACTGTAGTGACAGGACAAGGGGTAATGGGTTTAAACTTAAACAGGAGAGGTTTAGATTGGATCTAAGGAAGAAATTCTTTCCTGTTAGGGTGGCGAGGCACTCAGGGAAGTCATGAATGCTCCATCCCTGGCAGTGTTCAAGGCCAGGTTGGACAGAGCCATGGGTGCCATAGTTTAGTGTGAGGTGTCCCTGCTTATGGCAGGGTGATTGGAACTAGATGATCTTAAGGTCCTTTCCAACCCAAACCATTCTATGACTCTATGATTCTTTGTGGATGTCTTCATAAATATCCAAGACAATAAAACACTTATTACTGCACAAGTAAAATTTTCTTAACAAATCTGGGGCAGACTTTATTATTGGATATAAGGAAGAAATCCTTTCCCATGAGGGTGGTGAGGCGCTGGAATGGGTTGCCCAAGGAAGTTGTGAGTGCTCCATCCCTGGCAGTGTTCAAGGCCAGGTTAGATGAAGCCTTGTGTGGCATGGTTTAGTGTGGGGTGTCCCTGCTTATGAAGCAGGGGGGCTGGAACTGGATGATCTTAAGGTCCTTTCCAACCCTAACTATTCTATGACTCTATGATTCCATGAAACTGGCATCTTGCCTCAGACAACTGATTAAGCATTATTTAATAAGGGCCGGAAACTAATTTAACCCAAAATTTATCAAGTAGTCACTGTCTTTAAGGACAACAGAAATTTGTGTTTACTTTCAATGAAAGAATGTACTAAATCAATAAAATCTAAAAGAACATTTCTTCTTCAAAACGGCACTATGTATAAAAAGTGTATTATTATTATTATTCAGTGGATGCATTTTTCTGCAAAGAGAGGGGGAAAAAAAAAGCAATCCAGAAAAACCCTGCTGCTACTTCTGTTTGGATTTCTGTGCAACCATCAAAGAGAAGAATAAACCTTCCCTTCCCTCCTTGCCCCTCCAGGCTTGATTTAGAATCATGTTCCATGTGCAAAGGGACGTCATGCTCAAGTGCTTTATTTAGTTCTTGTGATATGCCTTGAATACAATGAGGTTAACAAGACTCTACAGACATGTGGGAACTATGAGGACTCTAAGAGGTAGAGGGGCAAAGTGATGCGAACTTTATTTTGTTGTCTCACTACACCATTGGCTGTAATTGCATTTCCTGCAAAACTGGTTAGAAAAGCCTGGGGCTAAAATGGGAGCAGACAAAAGAAAAACCAGTTAATAAACTGTTTCTACTACCTACAGCTCCAGGTTGGTTCACTATATTGCAGCTCAATGAACTTAAATGGCCAACAAGGAATATTTGGTTAGATGACTGGTTTGAAGTCCTGTGAGTTTATTTGGCTACCAGCCATCATATGATGAGCAGTTTCAAAGGTGTCACTTAGCTGGTGAATTCCTAACTACGTGGAGCTTTATTCTGCCTCCTAACATCACACAACAGCCACAAAAATCTCTCACAGGAAGGTGGACAGATGTTAACAAAAAACTAAGTACAAAAGATGGATTAGGTACTTAAGAAACTTTGTATCTGGGCAGTGTTAAAGACACAACCAAGAACAAAATGAGAGCAAAGAAGCCAGTTCCTGGGGAAACTGTCTACTGCTGGGAAGAGTACAGAAAGTGTTCCCACTGCAATCAGTTTGTCTCACACAAAGAAACCGAAAACAGTTACTGCATCATTAGCCCACACTGCTTATTTGCAATTTCCTTTACTCCTCTTGTTTAGGGATAACTGAATAACAACTTATTTATATACTTGAAAACAATCTACTGGACCCAAAGGAATATCACTGTATTGCTGATACATTTCGATCAGAGGAATGAAGGATGAAAAAACAACATGACTGTTCCAGAAAATGTTTTTCTCATAGACTCTGCATGGTCTCATTCAGCCTAGCAACTTCTGAATGCTGAGACCATGTGGAGGTGCATTTATTAAACACTGTTTCTGTCCAAATTGCAAAAGGCAAGCAATTAGGAAAGATAATGCATACATATGGCTTTTTTATTTCAAGGCATTATTTCCCATTTGATATATGGCACTTCCTCTAATGATCAAACTCTTTAATGTGAGTTTTCAAAGCACCAGCTGTTTGCTTAACATTAAAATAGCTCGATATGAGCATTTTAAGACAAACACATCTCTAAACATATTTTTATATATATGTACACATACACATACAAACAGAAACAGGTATTTTCTCATGACCTGGGATGTGCCATTCAGGATACATTTCTGATTTAATTCTTGTAGATTCAGCTTTAAAAACATTCATTTAAATTCCAACTTTTTCAAATAGCAGAATTGCATTATTCTATAATGTAAGATATTAGCTGCGAGTGAAAGGAAGAAAAATTATCATTATGATCAATCTATTTGGCTGGTATTCTCACTTTCACATAGCAAAATCACAGGTTAAGCAAAAGGAACTACAAGTAATAGCTCTTCTACAAAGGTAATGGAATTCAGGTAAAGATTTTCTTAAGGATTGAATTCCAAGCGCTCACAAAGGCCAATTACCTCAAACTATATACACTGTAGTTTCAATTAAAACATAATGTGTATCTGTAGCACTTGTTGTTTGTAACTAACCTTCAAGGGAAACCTTCTCAAAGCACAAGTATCACCCTTCCATGACACTGAGAAGGGGAAGCAGGGGTTGGCTGGGCTGAGCAGCGATCTCCTGATGGAGCTGTGACACAAACCAGAAACATAAAAACCCAGAAGGATGGCTAAACTATGCAGGAGGAACACTTCCCAGAGAGGGAAGCAATGAAGAAAGTGAAAGCTCAGATGGAGATAAAACTGGCAAGAGATGTGAAAAAATCAGTGAATAATGCTTCTACAGCCACAAGAACAAAGCAAGATTAAGAAAAAGGCTGCTGCTGAATGGAGCACGGAACCTAACCTCAAAAGAGGCTGAGGTGTTCTCCACTGCCTTCATCTCAACCTTTGCCATGACTGCTTCACAGGCAGTTCAGGCAATTGACTGATGTCATTGCAAGGCCTCTATTTCATGACAATGTTGTGAGACTCAAGGGAGCTCTTCAGTGCCTGCCAAAGGCAAATGTATGCGCATCTTCAAAAGAACAAGAAAAGCTTTGTGAACTACACACTAGCCAGCTATTGCTTCTATTTTCAGGGAGGAATTCCTTCTAGAAGCCATTTCCAGGTACATAAAAAGCAAGAAGGACACATGAAACTGCCACATTGGATTTACCAGGGTAAACTGTGCCTTACAAACCTGACTGCCTTCTCTAATAAGACAGGCTCTGTGCATGAAGGGAAGGCAGAGATTATCACTTAGTTTGGCTTTAGCAAAGCCTTCAATAGTCTCCCACAGCCATTTTATCTTCATACATTGAGATATTTGAATCTCATCTGGACATGGCCCCATGCAGCTCAAACTAACTTTCACACTAGTCCTGCTTTGAGCAGGACTTGTACTCAATAACCCTGAGTGCCTTCCTCCAACCTCTTTCATGATTCTATGGTTTGCCCCATCATCATCATACACGTTCACACTAGAAATACTAGCAACAGAACCAGAAGCAGCAATCTGAAAAGCTTCTGAGCTTCCAAGCTAAAACTGACTAGCAGAACAAACAAGCTTTATCAATAGACAGGCATTAGCAGTAACAGAGGAGAATGACAAGCAAGTCATCGATACTGCAAAAATATCTAGAATCATACTTCAGTCATTTAACAACAGGCTAAAAAACATTAATGGGACAACTCAGAAAAAGCCTGCAGGCATTGCAATAGTCTGAACTGGACAAATTTGAGATGCATGCTCCTGGGAATACTCGGAGCTGCTGTACATGCTCAGCCTTTTCTGACTGCATCTGAATTCCAATCAGTAGTTATGTCCCTTTTTACAGTAACTTCCACAGATTAAATGAGTTTTGGGAAATTTCTCACAAGCATCAAAATGTTGCAGAAAATCTTAATTCTTTTTAGCAATTTTTGCTTATAGAAAAAGACCCAACCACAAACAAACAAACAAACAAAACCACCACAACGAAAAAGAGAAAACAAAAACCAAGCCAACTCCACACCACCCAAACCAGCCCAAACAGTGTCCTGCAAGCTTTTAATGCTTGCCCAAGGCCTTCCTCAAGTGTCTGGAAAAAATTAAATCCCTAAACAAGAGCCTTTATGCCACTAAAGTCTACAAGGCTCTGCTCTAGTGAATAAAATAAGCCAAGAAATTCCCAAAAGACCCAATTACAATTACTAGTACTACCACTGTATATATCTAAACAACTGAATTGACTTAAAGTACAAATAATGCCCTAGAACTGACTATGCAGGTTTGTAAAAACTCCAAAAGCAGAAAGATCCCTGGTTCCTGAAACACCCTGTGGATTGTTGTGGGGAGTGAAGGTAATAAGATTTGCATGAAAGAGTTTAGGAATGAGCTCTGAGGCCTTGGTGCTTGACAAGCCCTTGGGCGATGAGTTGGAACATTGAAGGACAGGAAAGGTAAACAAGCAAGCCTTGGGAGGATGGGCCAAGATGTAGTTGTGAGGGGAATCTCAGTTGGAGGCCAGAGGATGTGCAGGTTGTGAGATGGTCTGCAACATTGTGATTGGACTAATTACCTGGAGAGTTTTACAGGGGCCAATGCGACTGAACGTTGTATGTATGTGTATGCAGGCTGGGAAAGTACAGAATAAGGGGATAAAAAGGGCTTGGTGGTAATAAATGAGGATTTGAGTCTCTGCATCAACTTGAGCTTGTGTCGTGAAATGCCAGATTGTGACCTTTGCTGGGAGAAGTTCACATCTATAATGATGTCCCCTTAACAGAGAAGGCACTTTATGTCAATTAGGTAATAATACAACCGTGTCTTACAGTCCATTAATTTATTGAGTGCATTTTCACCACAACATGAAGGGTTTTGCTGAGATGCTATAAGAATGTGACAACCTCATACCAAGGATTATAAGAATGTGCATGTGAGGTTACTGCAATCCTCAGTAATGAGTGACTACTAGTTCGTGACTATCTACATAGTGCTGACCAGAAGGAGGCCACACTCTTGATCTGTCTACAGCTACTCTTTCTATCAAAACTTTGAAAACGAAGTCCATGAAAACTGATTTAGTATATAACTGAAATATAAAAGATTAATTACATTTGAAAAGAGCTGAGTAGCTGCATTCTGCTGAAAATATCCAAAACCTGCTTGCTCCAAATCTAATCTAGCAGAAGTACTTAGCTACAGAGGATGTTTTAACTGTGCCAGCCACTTTCATAACAGCCTCTTCTCCTATTAAATAACAACAATAATAAAGGCAAATCTGCTGTCTGATACTATCTAATACTCAGCAAAACACAGGTATTTGTGCACTTAAATATAAAGAGCAAAGTAAAGGAGGTTCTGGCAGGCAAAACCCAGGTAGTATTTCTCAGTATAAATGATTAGAGTGGTTTGTACAACTTACACTGCTGTTCCATGTCCACAGAGAAGTATTTGCAGAAGTAAAATGCGCATACATGAATAGAGCATTAACCAGAGGATTATGTGTAAATAATAATTAACAGTACTTTGCACGCTCAAATCTCTTAGAATTCCTTTTGCCTTAACCAGTGATGAATAAACATAGGGAAATGCGGTCAGCTAGACTGCATTTCATCTCCTTATCAAAATGATCAGTAACACCCAATTGGTTGTACCCACACAAAAAACATTGAAAAGAATGAGTGTAACTGAAATCATAAGATGAAAAAATGTATCATTAATTACACATCATGTAGTTGGAAGCTTACAACACTGAAAAAAAGCCAATAGTCAAGTTGCTATTACTATACTTTTTTGAAGTCTTAAGCACAGCATTTCGCTGTGAAATAAGGATCTTGTACAATGTGATTCAGTAGCCCTCTAACTCCTGAAATCAGCACTTCATTCCTACAGAATTACTTACAGTAGCTCATTCTAAACTTGAAACAATGGTGACTTCCTCTGAGCCTAGAACTGTACTGTACGCAGAATCATTTCTTTACTGCTTGTGGTTCATATGGAAATATTCCAGCTTTGGTATTAGAAGTTACTGCACTTCATTTATAATGTTTCACATTTCCACATGAAAACCCTGAAATACCACATTTCTCCCCCCATCTATTACTTTGTCACTCCAAAGCAATATACGAATATCTTAAAAATATTCTCTCTGGATATTCAGTTACAACCATTGAAGAGCAAGAGGCCATCAGCCAAATCTTTAAGAAGTCAAAATGAAGGGGAAAAAAAAAAAGCAAGCAACTGAAAGTATTTTCGTTCTAATACACCTTCTAGAACACACGGGTCCTCTAGCTCTTATGCCCTTCAAGGCACTTAGGTGCTTCAGGACAGATTTTCATCACAATATTGGGACACTGCTACTCTGAAGTCTGGTTCAAGTAGTTATAACAATAGATTTTCAAATTACTTGAAAAAGTAAGCCTTGGATTTACGAGCAAGTAACTGCACTGGAATATCTCATGACAACTGCTCCCATTCTTGACAAATCTTCATGCAGATGTATTGGCATACTTACTAATTATAGAAGAAATGGTGATTTGCTCATGGGCAAAAATAGAACAATTTTAGCCAACTTAAAATGCATAGTTAAATATATTGTAATAGCTGTTTTCTAATAATGCAAACTTGGCATGAGAATAATTTTTTGAAGCAGTTATTCCTCTATCACACTGAAACTGAAAGTCCTTCAGATTAGACGATAAATTAATCCAGCTACTGGCAATAGACAGCTCAGTGAGCCACAGCTGTATGGGAAATGGTGGTATTTCCAAGTGATGTCAATAATCTCTAGAGACACAATGTGACATTCAAGGCATCTGTTTTCCCTGTACACTTCCTATAGTGCAGCTAATTATGGCTCCCAGGCAGCCACTAGGAAAGATGACATTAAACCCATTAGAAAACTGAACTGTTTAAAATGAAATTCTTAAATTCCTTCATCAAAACCCCATATCCTGACATCAGCCACTGTGGATGGCTGGAAATAGTAACATAAGTATCTAAGTGAACTTCTTGAGTTCTGCCAGAAATACCGAGCTCATATTGAAAGTCTCAGCTTTNCTGGGGCAGATTACACAGTTCTATGTAATTCCTCAGAAATGGCGTTTCAAATGTTTCTAAACAAAAATGACCACTCGTCTTACTGTATACTTGGTAGGAAGACAATTGTAGCTACCAAAAGAAAGTCCAATCTAAATGATCTGTAAGTGTTAATATTTAGATCAAGTATACCAGGATTTGGTAATCCAACATACCCAAATGCTTCCAAAGACAGAATATTCACTCAAGCAAAGGACAGCATACTTCAGCATGCACATGCCATTTCAAGAGTTTACTGAGGTAAAATAGTATACATAGCCCCTTCTTTAACAGCTGATACTGCTTTGCAGTATACCACAGTCACCACTGATGTTACTTGTGGACACACATAAAAATTGTATCAAGAACTGCATTTGCAGTACCATCACATAACCAGTCGCACTTGGAAACACCTTTTCTTTCAGAGAAGAGAAAAGAGAATTAAAGGACAAAATCAATGTTTTATCCTTTTTGGTTCTGGACAGTTCTGTCTCTGCACATTCAATCACACTTGACAGAGATTTCATTTTACTGCAGCTTCACAGGCTGTAATGAAAGTAAATGCTCACAATCTTATGAGAGAAAGCAAATACAGAAATGTCATGGCTGAACTAGTAGCCCACCAGCCACTGACATACTATGATTAGATCATAGATTCTGTCACAATTTCTAACAGGAAGCTACAGCAGACTGAACTAAACAAGCTTTAAAGTTATTCTATCTGGAAATTCACTTTGAACCCGTCCCTACAACTGCAAGCTGAAGGGTGATTATATGAAAATACAGATTAAAGTTCATAAAATGTGCTGGCTACTAGTGATGATTCAAACAAAAACCATTCAAAATAAAGATTTAATCTTCCTGAAAATAGCAAGATAGCAAAATATTTATAACTGTTTATGAGAGTACCTTTCTTCATCTATCCACACCCATCCCTTTATATACATGCATAGCTGGTGGGCCATTCTTATTTCTTCAAAATGCACAATTACTACTATTTTATTTCCTTCTGGGATGTAAATGCTTTACAGTACCTTCACATATAGTCTCTTTCCAAAGACTGTAAAGAGACAGTCAAGGACAGCATAGGACTAACAGTGCAATGCAGCAGGGCACACAGAGTGTCAAAAGCATTTTGATAAAAACATAAAAGGGTTACTCTAGATAAAAGAAAACATTTCCACTCTCATGTCCATTTGCAGTAGTACTCTGGTAACTGCTTGGTAACAGTTCTAGTATTTCTGGTTATTTAGTGCATTCTTTACTGCCACCCCAAATTCTCTTGAATCTCCTACCCACCCAAATAGTTTTATGCCACATCCCTTAAAATTTAACGTATCTTTTCATCTACATTCCAATTCAAAAGGAATATTGTGGGGAAAAACAAATGAAACAAAAGAAACAACAAGAAAAACCCCACTAACAATCCAGGATGATGCATTTGAATCATCACCACTGTTTAATGCATGCAATCCCTTTCCTTCGTAAAGTACCTCAGAAGCGAGCCACCTGGAATGTACTGTTGGTTATTACTCTCCATCAGGCAGTCTTACTCTTAACCATTTTGTATTTGTTATATCATTTACTGCTGTACATTTAGTCATACTTGGATGAAAGCCTGAAATAAATAATTTGTAAGAAACACTCCCAGTTGTTTTCAAGTTATGTGCTGAATGCAAAATAAATATTCATATGTAATTATAAGCACACTTTATATTTGAATTAATACTATTAATAAATTGGATCATAGTTTTTCCAAGCTGATTGAAGATGACCATAAAGAAAGACAAAGAGAATTTTGACTCAAGATGTACAGTGGTTTCTGCAACATTTGCTCTGCTTGAATTATACCACCAATCCCTTAAGTTTAATTTTGTACTGTTTTACTGCAAAGGATTATTTTTCTATCTCATGTGGCTTCATTATTTGTGATTTCCTCACTTCCTACACCTCCACACTGTGGAGGAGCCTAATATTTCATAATTCAAAGGTGACATGATTCTGTACCTGCCTCGTGATAGTGTTATTTGGGTTCTACCAACCTAAAGTTAAAAGAAATCTGGACATCACCTCATGCTTTCACCTCTTTTTTGGGGGGCATGCTTTTATACTCCTCTATACCTATTTTCTTCCTAACTTCTGTGTTTCAGTGGACTCCTTTTAATACAGAACAGTGCTGTTTTGGGTTATTAAGTTATATTCAAGTATCGTACGTCAGTGATGGCCTTTCTGTGTAGTTCTGCAGGCTAAATTACCTAAAAAGGTAGAGATCAGTTTGAATACTGAAAAACAAATAGCTTTTAAACTGGCATTGCTTTTAAAGGGGAGGGGGAGGAATCAGCAATTTTTTTTGCAATGTAGCTTAACAATGACAAAGTACATAATGGTGTTCATAGGTATACACTGCACAACTATATTTATTCCCTAGTTAAAGAATAAAACCAAACTAATATAACAGTTACAAATCCAAGAAATGTCACACAGCAAGAAGCAATCCACAGTTAAGTGTAAAAGCCTTCCCAGTGGCTTTGGAAAACATTCTGAGAAGTATTCATCTAGATTCAGGCTTTCAAATCACGCAAGAGCATGCAAGAACTGCAATCATTTTCAAGTGAATCTCAACGGACAGAAACATTTCAATGTAAAAAAAACACTTTTTTTTTTTTTTTTTTTTTTTTTTCT
>NDXB01022395.1:2650-36326 GCA_002631895.1 Agapornis roseicollis
CAGGACTGTACTGACAGGACCAAACTGACCAAAGAGGTATTCCATACCATAGCACGTCATGCCCAGGATGTAACTGGGGGTGATCCGGAAGGCCTAGTTCTCTCGGGGTGGTTGGAGGAGTTGGTCGGTCAGCACTCGGTTGGTGGGGTGTCGTGAGTTATCTGTTGTGGTTGATGGGATGCTGTATTCTTTTCCTGTATCATTATTATTATTGTTGGTAGCAGCAGTGATTTGTGTTCTACCTTAGTTACTAAACTGTTCTTATCTCAACCTGTGGAAGTTGCATTCTTTTGATTCTCCCCCCATCTCTCTGGAAGCAGGGGAGGGCAAGAAAGGGGGGTTGAATGAGTGAACGAGCTACGTGGTTGGTTGGGTTTAAACCACGACATTGTAACATACAAGGATCTAGGGATAGACTTACTCTTCCATTTGATTTTTGTCCTTGGATTTTGCTTCTGTGATCTTCTCCTGCCTCTTCTTGTCCATTTTTTTCTTCAATTCTTTCTTTTCTCTGAAGCATAAAGAATAAGTAAGTTCAAACTGCATCTAAACAAAACCCACGGGGAGCAGTAATCAGTTATAAGGGGAATAGCACCTTACTTTTCACATGTTTCCTTCAGTTTCTTTAGCTGGCTGTTCTGACACTCCTCTGCTACATCTGTCAACTTCTGAATAAGCTGAAAAACGAAATCCCAAGAAACAAAAAGATGTATTTTCAGCTAAACATCAGGCATGCCTCTAAGTTTCCTCAAAAGTCTGTAGCAGACATGAAGTGTTACAGTGTTCCCTGAGTAATTACAAATGCTCAAAAGCCAGTGAACATTTTTATCAGTGTAAACGCTTTCTTAACTTGGGGAGTTCAGCCTGACTTGTGTGCATCCAGCTTACACAGAAACTGCTATTTCTCTGGACACTGAGGTGGTGCAGTTTCAGGATATTAGAATCATAGAATTACAGAATGGTTTGGGTTGGAAAGCACTTTAAAATCATTTAGTTCCAGCCCTCTGCCATGGGCAGGGACACCTCACCCTAGAGAGCATCTCTCAAGGCTTCGTCCAACCTGGCCTTGAGCACTGCCAGGGATGGAGCATTCACCACTTCTTTGGGCAACCCATTCCGGTGCCTCACCACCCTCACAGTAAAGGACTTCTTCCTTACATCTAACTTGAACTTGCTCTGTTTTAAGTTTGAACGCATTCCCCCTTGTCCTATCGCTACAGTCCCTGATGAAGAGCCCCTCTCCAGCATCCCTATAGACCCCCCTCAGATATTATAAGGCTAAAACCAAATACATTTTGCAGCTGTTACCCCTACTAGGAATTAAAATGTCTGTGTGATTCATACACAGCCACAAACTGAATGTATGCAATAGAAATTACAAACTGAACTCCTGTGTCACTGAGTATTCAAGGCTCTCTGCAAGTGCTGAAAACATTCCTCTTGCATTGAGCATTGTTACATGGAACAGTTTGGATATCAGGGTGGTCAGGTGGATACTCAAAACTCATGATAACTGAGAAAGTTTAGCATAGAGAAACATGGCCTATATTTTGATCACAGAATTGTGGATTCAATAGAATCCAAGTCACTGGTTTGAAATCTGCTGGGTGCAGTCCCATTCGTGCTGAAAACACTAATAAAAAGAGGGTTCTCATGGTGGTGATGCTGATGGAGAGGAGACATGGAAGGGCTTGTGCGCTAGTTCAATGAGTGGTGAATTAAAGTTGGAAATGGGACCAATTTGATTTGATCACTCCCTCTAATTTACGTCTGATTCTGTAAAATAATCCTCTCAGGATGGGGATCCAGAGAACGTTATAATAATGCCTAGCGAGTCTGATCCAGCTTTTCAGTCCTTAGATAAAAGAAGAAAGATACCAACAATAGGCTTTCCTCTAAAAGAAATACATCACAAAGAATCTCTCAGCTGCACGGCAGATTTTAATTGGAATATTAACTCCTGCACACCTCAAAGGGAAAACTGTCTGAAAGTTCTGTGCCAAAAAATGCATCTATCCTGACACTACCTAACTGGATAATGCTGAAAATGGAACTTTGCTCTGACAAATGGCATTTCCCACTCTGAAATGAGAAATGAGCTAGCTTTGAATGGAAGCTTGACTATGTGGGTCAAAAATGGCTCATTTTTATAATGATTAAAACCTCTGAGATGCAGACAAACTGTTACCTGAATGTGCACATACAAGTGGTGACAGACAGGGCATCACTTGGGAACTGCAGCCTTGTGCTATGATCCATAAGAGTGACTTGCTGAGAGAGATCTACTCGTATCACTCCTCTGACCTGCTCTGTTTGGATGGCAGGGCAGAGCAGACAAATCAATTCACCCAACATGTAATAAGGCAAAACATCATATAATGGGAAAAAACCTGTGCGAGGATTGCCTGGACTTGAGGAACAGTTTGCACTCCTGTGACACCCTTTAAAAATGTTCTTTTCTGCCTGAGAACGTCCAGCAGCATCAGCTGCCATCTGCCCAAGCTCCTCCTTTTCAGCTCAGAGGCCTATGATCCTGCTGGAGTTGTCAGCCAAACTCCAGCTGTAAAAACAAGCTGGCTTGGGCTGATGAACACAAAATATTTCTTTGCTATATACAGATTATATCCTGCATCCCCTTAAAGCCTTCATCTCCAACAGGAACACTGCTTGGCACAGCTCTGTGCCCTGGGGGGGATGTTTGAATCTATTTTCATGGCATTTCAATCTATTTTCTTACCTCCTTGAGTGTTTTTTGTTTAAAAATGTGGCAGAACAAAACAGGAATGTCATCCAAAAGCTGCAGTAAACTCAGGCTTACGTAACTAGAGGTAAGGACTCTGCGTTAGCAGTAGCAAGAAGTCTGTTGCCTTTCTGCCTTCCATCCAAGTTGTTACAAGTGCTAGTGACAAAGTGACACAACAAGCCCTTGAACTCGCAGCAGACCACAGGGAAATCAAGCTCTGAGATGGACTCCCAGTAAGAGGAAGCCCCACTTAATTTTATTGTCATGCTGCTTTCATTACTCGACCTGAGACAGCTAAAGCAAAGCAGACAACGTAACAAATGTACCAGCTTAATGTGCTCTCGTTTCTGGTACTTCTCACTGTAATATTGCTCCTGTCGGAGATTCAGCAGCTGCTGTTGTTGCTTCTCCTTCAGCTCAACTAGCTTCTGGGTCATTTCGGAGTCGAGTGCAGCTAGTTCCTGTTCAATAGTTGAAGAACTGTGGTCTGGGCTGCCTGTTTCAGATCTGCAAAGATAAACAGATGCAGACAAAGTCTAAACCACTATATCCTATATCTTCGAGGCAGCTGGTTATATATAGTCCCATAAGTTTCTGAGCACCACCTATAGGGTCAAAAGCTGATTTTAGTTCTCGTAAGTCCAGTAATGTAACCTTTAAGGAAAAAACTGTATTAAGAGTTTATTCCTGGGATGGCTGTTGCTTTTAAACCTCATTTTATCAACCCATCATGGTGGTGTGAGCCAGAGCATAGATGAGCTATAAATGAAACTGCCAAGATTTCCCATAAACAGATGCCCATCAACTTGTTTATCCACTTCTAGACATGTAACTCCAACTTCAAAGCTGCACAGTCCTCAGCAGAGATGGTGAATGCTAAGTACTGTGAAAACAGAATCATCCTTGCATGCACTTAGCAATAGATTTATGAGTGTAGCTTTATATCTGCATTTATAAAACATCCCTTTCATCCCTTTCTTTAGTAAATTCTCCCCCCTTCAGGAAATGCCATGCATAGCACACAGAGAGGAAAGTGCTCTATGGGCTGCTGCCTTTAGCAGGGAATTTAACACCCCAGTGGGGAGTAAACCTCAAAAAGGAAGCACAGAGGAGCAAAGGAAAAACATAACGGGGAAGCTAAAAATCAACACTGAGGAACAGTCTGGGTTGGGTTTTGTTTTCAATTTATTCTGTCTTAAGAGAGAAGGAAGGAGAAAAGTGATTGGGAAAGGAGACATGATGACACTGAACTGCTCAAGGGAAAAATCAGCAGCAAAAGCAGCCTCACTCTCAGGCCAGCACTAAACCAAACCCAAGACAAATATGGCTAAAACCCTCTTCACAGGCTGTGTCCCTGTTCCGCTGCTGTGTTTACTGCTGTGCTCAGGTGTTAAAGCAGTTGCCTGGGAAACCTCAGAACAGTGCCCAAGACAGCTAAAACAGCAAAACCTTGAACAGTGAGAAAAATGAGTTTGCTACTCAGCCATATGTGCAGCTCACAATGCAGACAACTCGCTGCACTGCTGCCTCTCTCCTGTCTCCTGGGTTCAGGTTTGCTGCTGCTGTCAATTCCAGTTACTTCGACTGAAATAACATGAGGCTGCTTTCATCCATCT
Source organism: Agapornis roseicollis (assembly GCA_002631895.1). Taxonomy (NCBI): domain Eukaryota; kingdom Metazoa; phylum Chordata; class Aves; order Psittaciformes; family Psittacidae; genus Agapornis; species Agapornis roseicollis. Next base: position 7,010 of record NDXB01022395.1, read on the forward strand.
GAGGAAACAACCCCCAAGGTAGCATCTTCTTATTTCTTCTACTTTGGTTGTATTTGAATATTCCACTAAGAGGTTAAGTGGTGTCAGTGAGATAGGTGAGGACAATTCAACTACAGACAGCATTAATGAATACTAATGTCACCATATATGCCATTACAGCATACATTTTAAAGCTGATATTTCTCTTGCATCTTTGGGAAGAAGAAATAAAGCCTATTTCTAAATGCTGGCTAAAATAGTAAAACTGTCTTTTAAGGGACACAATCATTACAGAAACTGCAGAACAGCACCAGCAAAACACTTGTGCACGTGTACAAGCAAATACCTCAATGGCTTTACTGAACCTGGACCCAGTTTTAGGCAAGGGCATGAAACACAGATTGCATCTGACCACAGACAGTACCTTTTTATGGCGTTCTGATAGAGGGGCTCCTGATGAAGTAGTGTTTTACTCTTTGCAGTTAAAGCAAATAGCTCCAGGAATAACTTAAAATGGTAAAATGGGCAATCTTCCTTGGGATGCAGTATTCTGTCAGAAGTCTGCTGATGGAGCCAATAGGTACTTGCAAGTTTGAAAATCCCTACAAATATGGTCCTTGCCTTTTTAAAGTTCAACCCCAGATTTTCTAACTTGCAGATTTCTCTGTATCTGCACATAAAACTTCACATCTCTGAAATCACCATGACAGCTCCATGTAATAGACTGCAGGCTTTTACGGCGTGGTACTGATTTATTGTCCGATTTCTGTTACAAGAAAACCCCATCTAAAATCCTTTTTCCTCAAAGATGAGTTGTTTAATTTATTCAGTTCGATTTTCTGCTTCCATTTGAACAGAATATGAGAAAAGAAAGAAACACGACATTGTTTTGTCTGACACTGTTATACATGCTGATGATGGGTGAAGTATTACTGTGTATGCAGTTGACATCCAGCCATTAAGGGAGTTTGTTGAACTCAAGTGTAGAACCCAAAAGCCTGAAAACTGGCAACAGTTAAGGCCAGCTGAACGCAGGTGTATTATGAGTGTTAAGCTCTTATTAATAAGCTCAATGACATTCTGTCATAAAGCGAGCATAAATGAATAAGCTCCTTCCTAGGGACAAGTTATGGCCTGAATCCCAGTCACTGACATTTAGAGGTATATGATTAACAAAGTTGGCAGCCAGAGCATGCTTGTAGCTTTTATCTCTGATAATCTCCTACCAAAAGGTATCAGGTAATTTTACTTAGTGTTCATTCAATGTCCTCATATTTGAAAGTTGCAACCATATAAATTTTGTGTAAAAGTTAAAGGAATTTTGTGCTTATCTGATTACTGTAAAAAATAAGTTATATTAAAATGAGAATGCTGCACTAATGGGAGAAATAAAAGTTCAGTTCCAACACTATCAGACACTGTAATGTCTGCCATACATGTGTGTATACGTTTTGCCATATACACAAGAATTGCTCTTTATGAATATATAGAGCCTTGCCATATAACAAGACAATAACTGTGGAAAGATTATCAAGTCATAACAGTCTTTGCATTTCAAACTGATGATAAATACAACTCTCCTTCCTTATTATTACCACAAGTGATATAAAAATCGTATCAGCACACATAGAGAGATAGGGAAATGCAAGACTTCGAGATAGACATAGCACAGAAGGAACATGCATACAGAGGCAAAGCCAAGCAATCATTAAGTGGTCTGATCAATCATAATTTAAACAGTAGGTAAATGTTAATAACTTTCAAGTGTTTCTTTCACCTAATTATGTATCTGATGCCTTCTACTCTAGTGTGAGTTTTTTCAAGGGCTCTAGCTTGGAGACAATGCTCTACATCTTCAAATTCAGAGTATCTGTTTCACATGTAAATAGTATAAAAGAGGACTTAGTTTTGTTCCTGTTTTGACACTTGGGTCTCTTCCGTCACCAGCAAACATACTGTGGTGGCCCAGAGTAAACAAATTGCTTAACATGGGCAGGATGACCATGTATGATGGCTGTAAAACCTTCTCCTTGCTAGAAAAATGAGCTATATTATAAGGTTATATTATTAATTGTGGAGCAGAAGTTTCCATGGAACTCCTCCTAAAGGAGGTCAGCATGGGAGAAGATGACATGCTCTGATGAAACATGCTGCAGTTGACCCAAGTAGGAAAGTAAAACCCTTTATCCAGATAAGTCTGAGTTCTTTCACGCTGCAGTCTGGTTCCTCAGCTCTCCTGGTATGCAGCGGATGCCCCCTCTCATAGGTTGTGATTGAGCTCACTACCTAACCAGTGACTGCTGTTGGCAGCACAGCTGAGTTACACACCCATACCAGTGGTCTAGTCCCAAATAAATATTGGATGTCCTCATTTACAGAGAAAGGTATGTAACATGGTGAACAACTCATCTGGCTTCCAGCAGGAGAGCAGCACGTCATGGCAGTGCTGTTCCTCATGATTTCCAGATCAAAGGCTCTGACTTCATTTTATGTGGGAATCTTGCTGCTTTTGATTTTTTTTCTGTGCTTTAATGTCACCTCCATATTAATTGTCTACTATAAAAGAAGACTTGAGTGAAGATCTCCTCTACCAAGAACAGGCACGCACTGTCCAACATACCTTTTCTTACTGTCTCTTTTTGCTGTCTTTTCAAGAACTGATCTCCGTCGCAGGTAGTCATTTTGGATTTCATTGTACTTTGCAGTGTGCTCTTTGATAAGGTCGGTGGTTTTCTTGTGATGCCTCTTCACAAGGTCCTTCATTTCCTTGTAGTGCTTCTTCTGAAGCTTAACAAAAGACTTCTGTTGTTTTAGCTCCTCGATGGTCTGTGCTTCCACTTCTACAATGATAATAACAAAAGCCACTTCAATTTTCTAATAATGTAGGATTTCAATCAGAGAACCCAGGAACTGCTGTTAGCAGGGATGAAACAAAGCATGCTGCTTTACTGCAGGTAAGGGAAATGCGCTAGCTTAAACTGAATAGACTTATCCGGAAATAAGCTAACCAGACTAATAACACTGTGACAATTCTAAGTGATAGAAGAGTAAGAAGTGAGATGAAAATTTAGAACACCAAGATGTGCAGCAAAATAAAACCCATGTATTATCTTTCCTCAAGCCCTTTCAGATGCAAAAGATACCCATCAGCTCAACATATAAAAACATGACCGTATACAGATCTGAGTACAGATCTTTTTTATACCCACTGTAACAACACTTCAAGTCTCCCTTCTCTCTGGATGGGCCACATAACATGCTGATGCCCCCTTCATAAAGAGCACTGCAGCTGCCTGCTCTACTGCCTGGGTGCATCTGTCCTGGTATCATCCTGGCATCTTGGGAGAGACTTCACTTTTCTTCTTCATGGAGATCCTGCATCAGAGGAGCCATGGCCATCTGACTGCCAGTCCAGCAAAGGACTGGTAGCTAAGTTGGCAGCTGTCTAGTGCTGTCATCCAACAACAGCTATGAAGGATGTCCTGCTCTGTGAACCTAGATCACAGCTTGAGCTCAGTGTTTGTCTGCAGTCTGACCTGCATGGGCTCACCCCAAAATAGCAATTCAAAAAAACCCCAACCCCAAAAACAAAGCCCCAGAAGATGACTTGCATGATCTGGGGTCACAGACTGAAGAGTCCTTCCCAGACAACAGACTGACTGTATGAGGCCAGCAGGTACTACCACAAGCAAGGTCAGCCTCTTTCTACTGCACAGAAGGGAGACTGAATAAGAGGCTCCCAACACACAGGATTTCATGGATCTTATCTGTTTTCCACTCCTAAATATAGACCTACATAAGATTTGTTCTAGCATAGGAGACTGGCAATAAAATAAATTGAGCTAGGAGGTTTGCAATCTAATGTTAAGCTGGAGGACAGGACTCCCAGTTGAACAGCAGGGCACTGTTTAACTGACAGGCCACTCTGCTTAATGTATTGTTCATTTGCAGTTTTGTAGGAGCAATGGGAACACTGCAAGGGCAATGAAGATAAAATGGTTTCACCACTATTCACAACGTTCAGAGCAAATTTAGCTTCTGTTCTCATAACGGTGCTGGTCTTTTGCCTGCATTAGGTGGTAACGTTGTGCCTGTGAAACTACAATACTGGGACACTTTAAAAAGATTCCCTGTTGGAACCCAGTACTGATCTCAACCTGCTCAAACATTTAATACCTTCAGAGCTGAGGAAGAAAACATGGTTCGCACATTTTCTATGAGTTACTGCAGTCCCAATTGCTCATAGAAGTGTCTAAGGCAGATGGCCTATTTCATAAAACGTATATTTGACAAAGAAGTGCAGCATTCATGCAGCGTAAAGTGTATATTTATTACCTGTGAGGACACTCTGAATAAGATCTTCTGTCTTTGCAGGTGCTTTCACCGAACCTAGAGGTAAAACAGATGACTAATTCTAATTGTTTTAAGGCAACAGCCATTATCGTGCTGCTTGACTGCATATTAAAACATGGTAGGTGACACAGGATGCACACTGACATTTGAGAAAACCCAGAAGAGTAGCAACAGCAACACTGATCCTGTGAACCCAGGGAGGTTGTGAATGCTTCATCCCTGGCAGTGTTCAAGGCCAGATTGGATGAAGCCTTGGGTGACATGGTTTAGTGTGAGGTGTCCCTGCTCATGGCAGGCGGTTGGAACTGGATGATCTTAAGGTCCTTTCCAACCCTAACTATTCTATGATTCTATGAACCCACACAAAAAGGGAACCTTTCAACACCCACCTGAGCTTTGCTGTTTTCCTTCTGAGAAGGACATTATTGAGCTCACTCATTAGTCATTTAAGTGGTATTAGGCTGATGTTTAGTACAACTGCCCTATATTATGCTGTCAGTGCAAAATTTCTGTGCACAATCCACACATCCAGCTCCTTGGAAGTCAGTTAGATCAAGCCTATGAAGACTGCTGTCATAAAATTGAAACACTGTGGTTTAGCAAGCATTTGTTAGAGGAGATGTTTCAATGTATATCAAAATATAGAAGTACCTAAGACTGTTTTGTGTGTGGAATTAGATGGAACTACAGGCATAAATCATGCATATTTGCAAAATCAGTTTAAAGACATTCCTACACTTGCAACTAACAATAAAAAAAGCAAGTTTTATTGCTTTTAATGAACCAGAAAAGCAACTCTTAAGTAGAAGATACTTGTATATTTGAAGAAGACTGGCCCTAAGAGCATACAATAACAGAGGAAAATTTACACCTATTTCATGAAAGCAAACCAACCAAATGCAATGCCCCAACTTTGTTCTTTAAATGCCAAGCATATGAAAAATTATTATCCAGATTTATTTTGGGAAGATGGGACGGTTTTGGTTTTCCTTTCTTACCTGGTGCTGGTTGGCTATGAACAACCTGAGTTGCTGGTTTCGGTGTAAGAGAGGCAGTGTGATTGACTCCATTTTCTGCTGGTGTTGGCCTAGGCTCACTGTTAGCTTCTGATGGTGTATCTCCATGGTCAACCTGGAAATACAGAATGATTTCCATTATTCTTCCTAACTAACAGACTTCTATTATTTACCTGCAGGTCTAGTTTAGCCTCTTTTTACATATGTAATATTCTGTAAATGTTATATATAAATCATTCTAACAGCAAACAAACCAAAACCAATATCCTTAAGAGCTCGGGTAATCCAGGTGGTTCATTTTTGCAGGGTGAATTTCAGGAAGAAATAGAGCATGTATTGTGCTGAAAGAGTATTTTTCTTATAAGAGGCTATAACTCATGGGGGACATCTCTCAGCACAGTCCATATTAGCTGCACCGGATGTGAAATCTGTCTTTTATTGAAAAGCATTGTTTTCTGCCATAAAACCTACCTAGAAATAACACAGAAGCTGGCTTGAAAATGCTACTCAAATCCCTGCTGTGAACAAAACGTGTACACAAAATTACTTCCACATTCCATAGCTACACGTAGCACTATCGTTATTCACTGTTCTTACAGAAGAGACATGCTTCTGATTCCCAAGATCTTACATTCTTGTAATTACACTCCAAGGATAACATGTAAACAGTACCTCCAGGCTGCTGCATAAATACATCTGTGGTATCCAAATATTTAAGCATTTTCCACAAGCTTTCCTTTCTCTCCAGTTTCCTAAAGGCTCAGGCTTACAGCATGCGTTGTACGATGCATTAAACAGCTTATTCCCCTTGGGTTTAAGCAAGCACCCAGCACTCAGCAAAAAGAAGGTCATTCAAAACCATTCTTATTTTGAAAAGGCCAAGCCCTGCTTCCTGCTGTCCCTGCAAGGGGCCAGTTGCCATGGTGTCTCAGGGTGGTTTTGGATTTGTTCCTTCAGCTGCTCCGTTTCATTGTTTGATGGTAATCGCATTACAAGCAGAGGCAGGATACTGCAGTTGTTGGGTTTTTCCCCTTGGTTACTCCACACTTGCAAAGTATCAGCCTGCACTGCATCATCAGAGGCAAAATACATTTTGATCTAAGAGTTTTGTGCTGCTCCTGCTGATGATGCCTTCATGTTGGCCCTGACAGCATACTGCATATTGCAAAACTATTTCTGTCTCAGTAGCCTATTTCTACCAAAATTATAGGAGAGAGATACTGTAGTCAGAAACACGATGCAATTGAGAACCTATGTCAACAACATCATTTATCTCAAGCAGGAATGACTGCAATAAAATGAGGAAAAACATAGAATCATAGAATAGTTAGGGTTGGAAAGGACCTTAAGATCATCTCATTCCAAGCCCCTTGCCGTAAGCAGGGACACCTCACACTAAACCATGCCACCCAAGGCTTCATCCAACCTGGCCTTGAACACTGCCAGAGATGGAGCACTCACAACCTCCCTGGGCAACCCATTCCAGTGCCTCACCACCCTAACAGGAAAGAATTTCTTCCTTATATCCAACATTTATGACAGTAGAATGATGTAGCTGTGGCAAAACACATGGTCATCCCCTCAATTCTCCTTAAAATATACTCCTCACAAGATGCAACTCGTTAGTTTAATAAAAACAATGTTTGCTACACAGATCATCAACTTTTAATACAAATGANATTTATGACAGTAGAATGATGTAGCTGTGGCAAAACACATGGTCATCCCCTCAATTCTCCTTAAAATATACTCCTCACAAGATGCAACTCGTTAGTTTAATAAAAACAATGTTTGCTACACAGATCATCAACTTTTAATACAAATGAAGCTAGAATTCCTAACTTCTGGCAAGTCTGTGCCCCAGAAGTCCCTGCATGGGAAAGTGGGCTTGGGGGACTATGCTTCATTGCAGCTTGTTGAGTAACTATTAATAAATATAGCCTGCCAGGGTTGGACATAAACCATCTGTTTTCAGAAGCTAAAGTTGAAATGTGAGACAGGATCAGGAAGTGAATAGAGAGTAATTTTCACTACATCAAGCAATCTAATCTCATTAAAAAGCACTTTCTCTTCTCGTAATTCCTCACACAGAATACTAAAGTAAACACGACTGTTCCTTGGTGGAGAATATTTTTGGCTGTTTTTAAAACATGATGTAATCCAGCCTTGTAATTTATAGTTTTAACATTCACTGAAATTTGTTTATATTCCATGTTACCATGTCTTTTGCAAGACAGTATATTTACTAAGTAGAAAGATATGTACCCACACAGGTACTTATCTATACGGTCTATTTTTATATACACAGAGGAAAGGAGCTGTGATGTACTGGGGTTGGGAAATCTAATGCAAGTGTAAGCATGGCCTCCCTAGAAAAAGCACGAGATGAACTGGATTTTCATTACCGTAACTTGGTGTGATCGTTATGATTGGCAAAATTATGCCTTCATTTTCAGTTTAAAGAGTGGTATCAGCTATGTCAGATGCAGCTGCTCTCCTAGAGATGTTTCTGTGTACTTCCCCTATCAAAATCATCTGATTTAACAAAGGAGCCAACTGGCTTCATTTGATTTATATCCAAGCACGCAAAACAATAGTTGCTACTTCAACACTGGATTATGGGTAGAAACAACAGGTCAGACGCTCTGCTGCTTCCATGTCAGACACATTACTGAGCCAGCAAGGCATTCTGACTGTATGTATTAACATACAACCCCAGGGACATCACACCAGCAAAACAGCCAAAATGCATCTCACTCTGGCTAGCTTTGACCAAGCCTCTACACACTTCAGCTGCTGTGACTGCTGGGATGAAAATGTGCAAGTTAGTTACAACAACTACTGCAGGCTGGGATTAATTCACACCAAGGAACATCCTGCAAATTACTATGGCTTATTTCTCCTCTCTGTAAAGGACACCAGCCAGGGGAAGAGAAGGGAACCTTCACTACCTGAATGCTCACAAAGGTTTACTATGCATTCAGGTACTTACAGTTAAAGATGCAAACTTCACGCTTGGAGGTATTACAATGCTTTCATTCTGAAAAAATACCTTTCCTAAGGCCAGGCTGAGCAGAAAGTTAAGGACAGGAATTCATATTATGGCAGGAACAGAGCAAACGTACAGAAAAGTTGCTGTAAATTTTGTCTGTTCTTCACCATTCTTCATTTATGTCCTTACATGGATCATTAACAGGCAGTTAACTTGAATCTAAGTTAATCTAATAAAGAATGGCTAATTCATTTGTTCAAAACAATCCACTATCAGGGATCTGATTTGACTACTGGCTTGCAAGATGCAGTTTGAACTTCTAAGTAGCAAAGAAAACCCCTCAGTTTTCCTGTGATGAGCTGCAAGAACCCAGCTCAGACAAATGAATGTGTGTGAGGGGAGGGAAAGAGGTGTGCAGAGGTGGAATCTGTGCTAGGAGACAGCACAGCTTAGCACACAAACATTCACACAGTGTAAATGTGAAGCTGTACGTGGGGAAATCAAATCCAGGTGCACTTGTGTGTACACTCCTGCCAAATACACTTGGGTTTGTTTAGCTATGTTGCCAGTGAGCTACTTGCAATTATTAACCGATGTGATTCTCCTGGGCCCATGTAAGTGATCAAAGCAGTCAGCCTGGCTGAGTGATGAAGAAAACTTTGTCATCTCCTAATAGGATTCATTACCCAGGATGGACGTTTAGAAACAGAAGGCAACAATGGTGTTTAGATTGCACTTAAAGCAGCAGTTTTGTACCTGTCTCTTGCTATGGCACCTAACTGAACATTTATACATTTTTAACATCTCTACAATCATGGCAGTTTTCTCCTAAAAGGTATTTTTCTGCTACTCCAAACCAAGCTGCTTTATCCTATGAGCTTTCACAACAGATGGTAGCACTACAATTCATCTTTCCTTCTTCCCATTTGCTTTAGAACATACTCCGTGACAGGGTTTTTCTAACTAACAAATAAGCCTGCACAGACCAGGAAAATCTGTACTATTTCAAAAGTAAAAATGACCTCCAAGGTATTTAAAGGATTATGGTAAAAAAAGACTTTGCTATTAAAATAGAATCTCATGTGTAGAGTGTCCTAGATAAATGTCTAAGATGCTATTGAGCATTTCACAGTGTCCTCATTCAGCCGAACTTGTGACACTGCACAAAGAGTAAATTGTTGGCCACTGAATTGTAATGAATTTCACTCATCTGGTCTGCTTTGGGAATGTATTCTTGGTTACAAAATCTAGTTCAGTGATGTCCTGCACATCTGAGAATTGAAGACAGGTACCAGAGCTGAGGGTTGTTCAGGATTATAAAGCATTTCTCCATCTTCACTAGAGGCCTGTACCGAGTGGCTTTTGATTTACAGGATGTGCCTAACACCTGACACAAGAGATCTCTGTAGGACAAAGTTGATATTTTCAAACACTGCTAAAAGGCATCACAGTGACAGTCTGGAACTGAGAAACTGAATGTTTGAATGTGCAGAGTTTAATAGAAACCAAAGGTGAAGTGCCAGGACTCTCACTTATGCTCAGAATAATGTCTATGCTTTTGTATGCACCACACCAATTAGGCAGAAAAATAGGGTTTACAGGTTAGCCCACAGGTAAACCCATACACCCAAACCACACACCTAACAACTGCAAATGTGGCTTTCAGAGCTTTCAGCTAAACTGGGATAGGCCTGAACATTTACTCACTCTATGATCTCCTCCCTCCTCATCTTTCTTCATGAGCTCTATCAAGGGCTGGATCAGTTGACTTCCAGAGGCCTCTTCCCCACTAAATTACTGTATGTTTATATTGGGTCTCTTTAGGACATGTTTGCTCATATGGAATGTATAGAGACATCATAGTCTGAGAAACATGAACACTTCTCAACAGAATAACCTCTCCAGGAAAAGAGCCTGGAATTGTGGAAAATGTGTGATATTTTCAGGAAAAGTTACTAATGCAGAGTTCTCTTTTTTGTAAGGGGAACTTCAGCATCACCCTGGGAAACAACAGGCGATGACTTCTTAAGATTTCGTATGCTACGTATGCTACATAGCACATAACATGCTACATAACCAGCACTTACATAACCTGGTTTTTCATTCAGCTTTCGGTGTCTCTTTACCTCTGGAACAGTAACCTGCTCCATACACAACAAGCTGTTTGCAGTGAAACCACACACACAGTGCAATGCTTCTCGCTGTAACATACCTGAGCATCATTCTGGGTGTATTTACATTCTGGGTATATTTTATCTGAGATGTTTACAGGTGTTCAAGTAATCAACACATACAATTCCCAAGGACTTTCAGTATTTCCCTTTCTAAGCAAAGTAGATGCTTTTAAATACTGTAACTTATTTCGCAGAGACTCTGAAGCCTCCCTTACCTCTTTCTTTACTTCTTCTTCATCTTCCAGAGTCAGTGCAGCCAGTTGCTTAGCTCTCTGCTCCATCAAGTTCACGTATCTGATTGGATTGGATAATGCTTCGATCACATCTAGGAATAAAGCAAATACTTCACTTTCAAAGCCCTTATGTCATGGTTCCCATGCTCCCCAGGTTTTAAGAAAGAGGCACTGTTTTTCATACAGGTCTGCTGCTGATAGCTACTCCTAGGTCCTAGGAACAGTGGAGGGGAGTACACCATCATGCACAAATACTCTAACAAGAACAGTCTTTGACTTTGTGCTTGGGTCTCAAGGATGTGCATTTGCTGCACAATGTTTTTATGATGGATTGTCAAAGCTTACAGCATCAGCACACCAGGACCCTGCTTCACATGAGGCACTGAGGAACATCAGATTTCTTAAAAATCAAACTAGCTATACAGAATACAGCGTGGTCTGTAAATCTGCCCTTGTTTGGAGACAATTCCATAACACAACATTGTACATTAAGCACGGTGCTTTGCTTAGGAAGCAATTACATACTACTGTGTCATGTAAGCAAAGTTTCATTCGTGTTTCAATGGCAAATGTCTGGGTGTTTCCTCCTTTAGAGTCATATAAGGCTTGCTGAATATAAGAGCTGGCCTAATCTTAAACCTCAGTCAGGCCGCTGTGAATCAGGCCCTCTTGTACAAGTGATGAGACATAATGATCCAGAGGTTTGTACACAGACCTGTTATCTCATTGTGGCAAGTCATCTACACCACATGCATTTTGTGTTTCAATTAACCTTTATACTTCTCAGTCTGAAAATGTCACAGAGTTACCTGCATAAGTATCAGGTACATAGTCCTTGACCTCTATGTACACAAAGAGAGCTGGCAGTGTCAGGGGTTGGTTCCTCTCATTCCTCAAACAGATGTAATGATAGCCTGCAAAATAAGAAACAACCAGTTCAGAGCATAACACAGGCATTTCTAATGTAATTTTGTTATCATTTGTTATTTATAGTGTGGCAGCAGCTGAGCAAGCAACCCCAGGGACTTCTGGTAGGGAAAGATTTACCTGAAGGGTTCCAGAGGTGAGAATACAGACAAGGGACTGTTAGAAAGGCACATGACACTGCAGCTTAAAATTATATTTTCCCTTCATATTTACATCTGTGAATAATGCTAAAAAATGTCATTTATACAATGATAATGCTAAAAATTATAGTTTTGATGCATTCTATTTTATTACCTTTGACTATTTTGGGGTTTTTTTAGCTCTTATTTAATTTTCAGTGTAGTACTACCCTTGTAGCACGCAGGAATCTGAACAACCAAGTAAAACTGAGATGTAATAACCCATCCACAACACAGTATCCCTTTTAAAACCCAGACAATGTGGCACTATATCTACAAAGTGTGTGCATATGAATCCTATTATGTGACCAACCTTAGAAATATATCTGAAACCCAGAGTATTTTCAGGCTGTTTTGAAAGCTGGCTGTCTTGTAAGAGTGAGGGCACACAATACAGAGCAGCTTAGCTAAGTTAATGTCAAGGCACCACCGGTGGGACAGTCTCAACCCTTTTCTCCAAGCCACTTACCACCATCCCCTGCCCCTTGTCTTGTTCTCTAACACTTTCTGGCTGTAGACAGGCAGCTCAGCAAGACAAAGTCTGGAAAAAGCAACCCTCAGAAACTGCAAAGAGTCTTCCATTAATTTAGCTCCCTGAAATGCCCCCCCATAAAGTCATAAGACAGGGATGGAAGGACACAGGTTGGAGTGGGAGGTAAGAACTTCCAGATCCAACAAACTCGTACAGAACTGCAGTGCTGCAAAGCTGCACCCTCTGCCTTGCAAACTGGTGCCTCACACCATGGCTGAAGCGGCTGCTGTAAGGCCTGGTCACGGAGCCATATAAATGGATATGGATACAAGTCATGAGCAGGAATGACCTATCTGGAGGATCCTCACTTGGCTGATGTGAACAAATCCCTGTCCAAGTAATGGCTCAATCCTTGCTTTAGGACTAATGGCAATTCAGTGGATTTGGATGACAGCATGATAAACTTTTCAATAATGTCTCAAAAAAGAGAGAAATTTTGTATTTCAAAGGCTTCTCTCAAGCTCCTTCTGCAGTTTGTGCACATTATCAGCATGTACACAAACTAAAATCAGCATGCTGGAAACTAATGATAACTGGAGTCAAAACGACAGCGATTAGGCCCATGGGTAAAAGCTACTGGAAGTCCTTGTCTGATTTAACACAGTGGCCTTTGTTCTAAAGAGCACAAGCTTAAAAGCAGCTGCATGATTCAGTGCTCTGCTGGATGGACTCCATGCTGCGAGAAGGGCAAGTGCCATGAAAGGTGACCAGCTGTGTTCACTTTCATGAGAAGAGGGAAATCCTTCACATCTCCCTTTGTCCTCTCCAGTCACCTGTCTTCCTCTGCACTTTGAGGACAATTATGTCCATTAAGCCAGCAGAAAACGCAGCTGGAATAAAAAAGTTGAGAGTCTTCTGCTGCATTGATAAACCGAGTTGGCTCATGACAAAGCTGTGGAGATTGGCAGAGCTGCCAGAACTGAATGGACAGGGATGTGTGGAGAAAAGCAGGGTAGAGAAAAGGGAAGGAAAAGGGAAAGAGGAGTGGCAGCTGGTGAGGAAATCCTGGAGCCATGATATGCCCAGCAGCCACCTCCCCTGGCCAGCCTGTCTGCGCTTCCAATGAGGCCATAAGATGAACATCAGCTCAGGTAAAACCATTTGGAGCTCTTAGAAGAGCCTATCTCAAGAGAAGGGATTGGTTTATACCTTACCTGAGAACAGGTCTTTAGGAATAATATGAACAACAGTTCACAGGGACACGTGAGTTTTGTGCTACTGCTGGGGCTGGCTGGGTAATGTAGAGGCTAGATACAGATATTCTTCCTCTTCCAATGTGAGTGAAGCTGGGAGCATGTGTATGGCCCATATGCTTGCCCTAATTTAGTTTCCTCCCCTCACTGGAAGAGCTGGCACTGAAGTTGAGTGCTTCTCTTGCTCAAAATTCCAGTGTCCCCGAAATGTGATTTCTAACAAGTCTCCAGCCTGGAAAATAAGGGCTGAGTTTTTACACATGTCAATTTGCATTTAAGTGGCCACTAATTATAATAGAAATAATCTGATTTAGAAGAGAGCAGTAATGATTTTTTGGTTTGTTTGGTTTTATTTCACCAATGAAGATGGAAGTAATTTTGGGTTGATTTAAAGCTATTACAAAGATACAACAGCTTGTATATAGGTCAGTCCTTGCATGCACGTAAAAATTACATTAGAGAAGCGTATCTTGCTTCCTTTCCCAGCCATCTCCCATTGTAACAAACATGATATCAAAATGGGCTGCTGCACTCTTTCCACTCAAAAGTGTGCACCTTTTAGCATAAATCTGTGAGCATGCAGTTATCTACTGGAGACAAGTAAGTGCCAACCAAGCAAGTGTCTCTGGTGCTTTAACTCTATTGGCTTTTCTGGATCATTGCAAATTGAAAAGTCTGGTGAAATACGGCGTTTCCCTTTACAAAGTTGAGATAGATTGTTTAAATCTCCAGTTGCTACAAATCTGCAGAGCGGCTGCTGATTTACAGCAGCTGAGATTCTGGTTTGCTGCTTCTTTTCCCTACACAACAACAGTCTCAATGGAGACCAAAGTTTACCTGGTCGAATTGCTGAGACTGGTAGTATCCGATGACCGATGAATTTCCCTCCTTCTTCATACACTGCTAGCCTCAAACATGCCAGGGAAGGCAAAACGACCTAGAAGGCAATATTGCTGCATTATTAACTTTCTGCTCTGAATGAAACAGCTCCTTTCATAGGCAATAGAGCAGAGAAAGTTCAGCCTAGCAGACAGTAACAACTACACATCCATAGGAAGGTCTTACCATAAAGGAGGTCAGGGTGGGTGCACCTGCATGTCAAGATAACTCTCACAGAAACATTTTTCAGTCATCAAACACTCATAGCATGTTGAACTTTGCAGTTTGACCCTCTGTTTTCAATGTGACACAAGGTACCACATTAGCTCAACATCAAGACCCCCCGAACACCACTGATTTCTGATCATTATTCACAGCTGTACATGGTTTTTTCCTTTGTGTTTGTGCCAATGGGATTACTTAGTGACTAAGAAAAGTCACTGACAGGCAGATTAGTGTTTGAAAACTCAACAAGGAACTCAACCTGCTTTGCAGGGTATGAACGTATGAATGACATGAACCATATCAACCTCAGTAGAATGTGCTGCAGCATACTCACTGGCTGGGCTAAAAGGATTTAATTGGGCAGAATGTTCACAAGCATTGGATGCTTTCATGGCAGTACATAAGAAAGAAGTCCAAATAGTGAAAAAACACCCAAGAAACTGGAAAGGATGATTAAATTACTTTACTAATACGGGAACCTTTAATATTACTTTAAAAGACATGTTGTGTAATTAATCCAATTTTCTTACTTACTGCAAATATACAAATACAGATGTTTCTAACCTGGGCACAGATACGCATTATTTCAGCACATATGCCAAAATTTATCTAAACAATGCAAGGAAAAAGCAAAAAGAAACAAAAAAAAAAGCACCAATCCAAACCTAGGAGCTTCTCTATTTATTTTCAACATCACTAAAAATAGCTCTCTCTGCTTCTCTGAGCACAGAGCCAGTCAGGCATGATCGTTAACTAACTAGAGGAATGAAGTACACTCATTAGAAGTTCATTACAGAAGAAAAATGCTAGCGATGTTTCCAAACTTAAGCTTGGGCAGGCTGCCAAAGGAAAGTCATTCAGAAGGCCAAATATTCAGGGAAAAGGGCTGCACTCCCTGGAAAGCAGGGCTGCAAGTACCAGTTGTGTAAACACCTCTGCGAGCTGCGTTTGCTGAAGGAAATACAACATACATTGGTTTACAAACACCTGGAGTCAGGATCCACTTAACCACAGGGCCCAATAAGCAAAACCCAGAGATCCTATTAAAAACCTGGCTGTGAGTGTATTGAGAAGCACAGTAAGAAATTCACACTGCACAACCCTCAAACATGCTCAGTATTTTCTGCTCTCTCAAAGTTTGAAGAACTGAGTCTGAGTAATATTGTTCAAATTGCACGAGTAACTCGGGAGCCTATGTCTCATTCAAGTGGATGGGCTTTATGTTGTCTCATCACCTGGGTTGTATTTCTATAGCACAATGGAACACTAAGAAGAGATAACAGATTGCTTTTGATGTGCTAGCTCGGACAGCCAGGTTGTTATTCACATCCTCCTGCTCACAGGATACCAGGAGGGATGTTCAGGCAAGGCAAAACACCATGGTAATTCAGCTGAACTGCTGCTGGGAGCTTTGCTTGCTCATGGAGTGGCACTGCACTGTGCCATGCAGATGAGCCTATTGACATCTCACTGATTCCAGCTGTGTCAGTGAAACAATCAGGATGACTTTAAACTCATTAACGTCATTAGGAGCTGGCACAACCAGATTAGCAAAATTACACCCTACGTGGTTAACAATAAACAGTTTAAGAAATATCTATTCAAAATCTCTTTTTCTTCTTTCAAGCAAAAGCAAAGTTTCAGTAAACCAGAACATTATGCTACTGTACAGTGATAAATCAAGCATGATGCACTCTTGGGAAGCAAGTGTTGCACTGACCTTCTTAAACACTATAGTTTCTTCTTCCCAGACAGGATTAACTGCATTGCCTTGAGAGGTCTTGGTCTTCAAAGCTTTTCTTCTTGTATCCACAGGTAGACCAAACATGTCCACTTCTACATAGGTACCCACTTTTTTATCAGAAAGAAACTGACCTGAAATGATCTAAAACCAAAGCAAAGGAGGATCACTAGAGACCGCTTGGAAGATTAGGAAATGAGTAGCTGAAATGCAGATGGAGAACTCTCATTAATGATCAGATAGTATGCATTTAAGATAAAACCAAAACAAAGCCAAAACCACAAGAATCAACCCCGCTACTGTTTAATATTGTAGACACAGAAAAACAAGTTATGAGGCCTGGTTTCCTGTGACCCTGTGGTCCTGAATTCCCCTATGAGCAATAATGTGGGTGAGATCATGCTGCTGCCCTTCCCTCAGCAGGAATACTCATTTGGATCTCCTCCTCAATCCAGCTGCCTATTTCCACAACACAGTAACTTTGACAGCTCTAATTTCTATTCCAGTGTCAACAATAGGTTCAAAACCTGATGGAAGAGCAGAGGTACAAGCAGCAAAGGAACTACACATGGTCTTGACAGCAAGGGAGAAAACGAGCTAAAAAGTTGGTATTCTAATAAGGTTTGCCTAAAGTGACCCTTAATCTGCTCTCAGCTGTACCTCGTGTGGGCACTGCCATTGTAACCAACAGACTCAGCAAGTAGGTGACTTCTGAGAGCTGCTTCGTGACTCCTGGATGCTCCTTCCTGTTAAAAATGCTGTGCGTCTCCTAATAGCTCTTGAATGACTTCCACCTCCATTTACTAAAATTGCAGGAGAAAGTGCCTCTAAACCCCAGCAGGAACTGAAAGCTTCCATGATTACAGGTCACCACCAAAGGTCATTCCCCCACAGGCATCTTTATTTAGCCATGCATTGGTAAAATCAGAGTATTACCTTATTTATATCCCTCCCAGCACTGCTCTGCTACACTTGTGTCTGCAGCCTGAGAGGAAATACTTGTTTTCTTTCAGTGAAAACAGGAGGATATTTTGCAGGTGGATTCTATAATACAGGTGCTGTTCTAATGGAGAAGTCCATTAAAGGAATAACAGGATTTCAGAAAGTTTATGTTTTTAATACTAGAGCTATACCAAGTATAAATGAATGGTCCTGTCATAGCCAGTGCAACCTCTCCTTCTAAACATTCAAAGAGCTCTCAATCTGCAGATTTCCTGGCTGTCCTTGAACCTCACTAGAGGTCCTTAAAAAGGAGCAAAGAAAAGCAGCTTGGCAATGAATTGCAGCTGGCATTTATGGTTCCACAGTTCTGCTGGAGAACTGAATAGGGAACCAGAAAGTGCATTTGTTATTAAACAGGGTAGTGTTCTATTGCAGTCCAATCTACTGCTTCGTAACAGTAGGCTTTGAATTCAGCCCTTTGTTATTTAAACCACAGCCAAACTACTCTTAAATCCATTCACTTCCCAGTTATGTCTATGGAAAAGGAGATACACAATAAAGATACATTTATTTATCCTTCAATATGTAATGTGAGGCAGAGTTTAAAAATAAAGTGTCATTCCATGAAATGAAATGCATCTTATTCTCTTGACTTAGTATAGTCATGTTCTAGGGCATTGCACAACAGGAATATATATGCTCTGACGCTAGAATGAGAGCATTTTCACCAGCTGCATACATACCTTGACAGACAAGGTGTTAGCTACTATTCCATCCACTATACTTTCAGTAAATGGATCAAAGTGTTTGTCTGGTCTTCTCATGAATTCTGGCTTTAACCTGTAGCCACTTTTGCCATTGTACTCATACATTCCCATGTTTATTTGCATAGACAAATCTAGGTGTTAAAAACATTGATCACAATTATGTTCTGAATAGATAGTTTTAAAAAGCAATGAGATAATAACAATTACTGTAATTTCAAACTGTAATGTAAAGAGCTATATATGTCTGTTGCTTAAGGGCTTCAGATGTGATTGTGGCCATCCTCTTGCATTCTTTACACATGAAAAAGGCATCTTTAAGATATCTTTCAGAGCCTCCTCAATAGAAAACACTTTCACAATTTAAAAGAAGCCATAACCCTGAGGTGTCGAGTCCCTCAGTGTTGTACTGATTGTGCCCTTGTACCCAACCCAGCAGAGTAGTTATGCTTCAAACCCCTTCTAACATCAGACACTGGGTGCCTGATACTTGGTTGAAACTGGCCCATAAAGGTTTTTGTCACTCTGCAGACTCCCAGCCTGTGTGGGGTTTTGCTTTCCAAAGTTGTACATGGGCACAACCGGAAAGGAAAAAGGGAATGATACCATGGTACCATGTGCCCAGAGGCAAAACATGGTGAGGATATGTCCTGGGATGCAGCAGATGGAAATATTTTTCTGTCTCAGAACAGACATAGCCTTGGACAACAACACATTCCATTTAAAAAAGGACTTGTGCACCTAGGGGACAAATGTCTTTGTTTCTTAAAAACTCACTTTTAAAGTGGAATTTTCTATTTAAGGCCCTTACATCTTGAAGTAATGAGATTTTCAAGGGATAGGAAAAAAACCCCTGCCAGATCTGAGATGCTGCTCAATGGCAACCAGTTACAAATGATGACAATGTGGAGGGCATTCTGTATGCATATTATACTAATTACAACATGGTAGCTATGAATATTCCCAGTTAAAAGGCAAAAAATGGTGGTAAAGATGTAAATTAACAGCTCTGCAGTATCCTTCAATCACCAAGCATCTTTGGATGCATAAAGCCTTTCTTACCTACAAATCAGAAACTGTACCAGAGAAGTGGAAATGTACAGAACGCAGAGACCAGCATAACTTACCTACAGTTTGGAAGTTAAGAGCAACCATTTGGCAACCAGCATTCCAGAAGACTTGTGGCATGTAGTTGGAAGAATCGACACGTGTTCCCTTTGGGTAAATTCGGCTTAGCTGCATTTTGTTATATCTAAACGGTGAGTAGTTAAGATATAGTACACATGAACAGAAATCACTTTGCAGAGAGATGCAACTGCAATATTTAAATGCAGGTGTTCTTTACAGGATGGGGGATCCTTACTGGATTTCAGAAACCATAATGCTTCCAGAGGTCCACAATTTGGCAGGAGATATGATAGATATGGGGTAATTAAAGGTGATGTTTGTTCCTGTATAGAGTACTCAAAATAAGCATGGAAATAGCACAGGCATATCCATAAAACGTCACATTCATAAAAGTCCATTTATCATTATGATTATTAATTTGGGTTTTTCCTAAGCTTGCATTTATAGAGGCCAATGAGTGGTAAACAGTGCATCTTCCTCTGGACTGCAGAGAGATGCTCAGTTAAGAAGTGCTCTTCTGGAATAAGCATTAGAATTGACCCCTGCATACAGACAGAAACGATGAGTGTGCACTTCTTATAGCTGAGTCTATAAATCTCAGAGATGAAAACATGCTGCAGGTTATCTGTGGAAGTAGCTTTCCATTAATCTTCATTGAGGCACTGTTTTATCTTGACTGTTCATTCTTAACTGCAGCCATGATGAGAGATACTGAGAAACAAGAGAAGGTCTATGCAGGATGGTCTTTAGCTTTTCTTCGAGTTATTTAACCCCTTTCTCATTCCGAGTCATGTAAACAGGGAATTGTATGGCAATAAAACAGCTCAGTGCTGTTAGAACTAGAGGCGCGATGAGAATGCAAGCTTTCTGATATGACTTTGCAAGAAACCAAGTCAGCCACACTTGGGCAATTTGCTCAGCATAAGTCATACTGCCTCATATAGGATGACAAATTTAATGATGGGAATATGAAGTATCAGATCTCCAATATGGAGTTTATACCTATTCCCTCTAGTCCTAGCCAACAGCACGAGGACTCATGCCAGCTTTTAAATTAGCTCAGCAGACCTCAGGCCAATTAATTCATCTGGGAAGACAGTCAGATGTACAGATTTCATTTGGGTTCCCTATTTCCCCAGCTCCTGTCTCCAAATTTGAGTAAAGCCCTGTAACAGATGTCAGATATACAAAGGCTAAGGAAGCAGCTAAGAAAGTCAAGGATACTCCACAAATTCCACAGGAGACTTTGTCAGTTGCTCCAGCCCTTTTGTTTCCACAAAGGAAGACATTTCAAAGCTTCTGTTGCGTTCTGGAAGTTCACAGGGGAAACAAAACCAGTGACACATTAGAGCATGAAGTTGTGTGTGATCCACAAGCTGCAAACAGCTGGTTTAGCCTCGGTCCCTGTATCCCACCTACGGTTCACTAGCTCAGTTCACCTTGATCCCAAAGAATTTACACGCACAATTGTTTGCTGGCAGCAGTAAGCTCACTCTGCACATACTCAGGAGCTCCATCTGAGCTCAGATTAGCATTGCTCAAATTAAGGGCATTGGTATTGCCTGAGACTGCTGCTATGCCAGCTGCAGGCAACCAAGTATCAATGCACAGGCAGGGATCTCTCATATTTGCTTGCAAAATACCACACTGATATATTTGAGAGGTAGAGCCCAAAGCTCACAACTGCGATGCAGAGGTATTGTAGCAGCTTTTGTGGGGAACAGAGAGAGCCCTGCTGGATCTCTGGATTGTCTTTGCAGGCAGATGCAAGGGCTCTGAGCCAATTTGGAGCAATAATAACTAATGACTGTGTCAGATTAAACTAAGCAGTGCTCTAGCTGTGCCTACAGCGGTTCTCGTTATGTTCAGTATGTCAGGATAAGGTCACATCTGTTTCAAACAGTCATGGAATCACTGCTATCTAATGAAGCCTGAAGGTACACTCCTGTGTCCCAGCAGGTCTTCAGACCCAGCCACAAATTAATATCTAACTTCTATGACCTTTTTAATTTGGTCAAACTTTCTGGCCTGACACTGGTGAACTCTCCTCCTAAGTGTATAACTCAGCAGGGCTAAACATTAATTTGTATATCCTTCGTTCCACACAAATGATACACGTGATGAGTGCACAGCCTGTCACTGTGCCCATGCAATATGCTATAGCAGACAGCCTAAATCAAAACCCTTCTAGCTTCAGTATTTTTCCCTTTACGCTTTCACACAGGAGGTAAGGGTTCCCGTAAAATAACAGCTTAATCAGCTCTGTAGATTGCCTTCAAGGAGCCAAAGCACTGGGAGGTCACATCCATTAGATATCAGCACTGCTCTCTTTAAAAATAAGGGAAACAGTGCCCGCATTGGAACATGAACTCTCCAGCCTCACCACTTTATTGAAAGCAAACAGTAAGGCAGAGAAAGGCTTGCCCTTATCCGGTTTTAAAAGTAATTGTGCTGCAGTATTCCCGGGCCAGCCAGGAGGACAGCCTGGCCAGCTCCCTGAAGTCAAACTGTGAAGCTGCAGGAGAGGGGTAAAACTGAACAAAAGCTCTTGCCTTGCAGAGAGAAACCGGACAGAAACAGGTGGGCACTCTCCTTACAGGAAGCCAAAAAGGAAGCAGTGGATCCAAAGAAAGAAGGAGCAAGATTGCTTGGGCCAATGTGAGAGGAAAATGTGCTGGCAGCCTGTGAGCTACAAACTATTCTCAGTGTATGTTGAAGAGCCAGAGGATGACTCTGGTATTCCAAAAGGGAGTCTCTCCCTCTGGGAGAGGTGGGACTCTGATGGTATTCCAGTCCCTATTTCTAATTAGCAACCATTATGCTACTGCTATTATGCATAGCTGCTATCTCCTAATGGCAAAAGATTCCTGCCATTCCCTAGAGGCTGCACTCCTACCACTCCTCTTCCTTTCCAACATGCAATATCCTCTCTTTCTCCAGACTCTGTTCCAGGCAGCTCACCTCCATCTCCGCTCTTTATAAAGGCATTGAGATTGTTCTTATTCCATCCCTTACTAATGGAATAGCACTAGCAACACACATACAAAGTGGTTTTTTATATGGTGATGCTTGAATTTGTCATAGTAATATCCTGTATCTCTCAGCCTTATCTTAAAGTAGAGCATCTGTAGGAAAACAGAGCTGGGAGCTGTTAAATGATTCAGTTACTAAATGTCCAGGGCTTAATCAAAGTCCTAATTAAAACAAGAACAATTATTTCCTTGTAGTGCATGGAGAGGATTAAGAAACCTGCCCTTTGAAGAACAGACTGTGCAGGAGAGGCATTTCTCTCTCATGATGCATTACACTGCGCTGTCTTATCAGGAGGAAGTCACTACGGAGTGGGTGAACATCTCATTGAAAAACTGTCTGAAATACTTGAAAAAATACAGTTACAGATATCTGCTGCCAGAGACGGAACATAACTGCTGAGGACAACCAGGGGACTGCTACAGACCCACTGCTATTCAGTACTTTGGTTAACAAGTTGCATGCAGGGCCAGAAAATGCACCTTAATAATGTGCAAATGGCAGAAGCAATGAGGTACCAATACCACGGTGGAGGCCAGGATCACAAAGGAAACCAAATTCTGAATTAGACAATAAAA
Organism: Agapornis roseicollis; assembly: GCA_002631895.1. NCBI lineage: Eukaryota > Metazoa > Chordata > Aves > Psittaciformes > Psittacidae > Agapornis > Agapornis roseicollis. The sequence continues at coordinate 29,875 of NDXB01022395.1, forward strand.
ATGCTGCAATATTGAAGTGATGAAACACCCTTCTTTATTCATCTCATCTTTGCTGAATGTGATGAAGATCCAGCAGTGGGGCCAGGCCAGGACTATGACCAGAACCCACAAGGCATGTTATCAACTGAACTGCCAGCAACATTTACCCACAGGACCACTGCTTTCAAGAACCAGCCGTATTTATCACGTAATGAGATTTTTTTGACACAAAATGCAGAAAGATGAATTCCTGAATACGATGTGTTCACTGAAACAGTGAGCAAAGGTCACAGCAGGACTTAGGATAAAAACCATGGACATCAGTTCTTTCATACAGACAAAACTCAGAAAGGCATGTGAGCAGAAGAAAGATACACAAGACAATTTCCTAACAGCTGCACCAACTTGTCCTGCTAGGATTCACATGGCTTCCTTTCCAGAAGGAATATCTCCTTCCCACTGTGTTCATGTAGCTCTCATTAGAGCTAGAGGAGATTATTATAAACATCCAAAGGGACACGACAGTAGGTATGGTCTCTGCATGACTTTGTGGATGCTTGTGCATGCATCCTGCCTGTATAAATATGCCTGTATAAAAACCCACATACAAATGAACACGTAGATAGCTTCTTACATGTTTTATTATTCTTCAAGAGCAAATGTGAAATCCTGTACACAGATAGGGACTGATTCCTCTGCCAAGGCCTCCACAAATCCATATTAAAATGCTATACACTTCTTTAACTAAAAAGCACTAAGAGCATATTGAAACCTGTCAAAACAAAGTGAAAAAGGGCAGGCAAACAGCAGGGGGTTCTGCACCAAGAAAAGAAAAGATGCTGCAGTGTTTACTGAGGATGCCACTGAGTGCATTCCTAGCAAGGCAGCTTCGGTAAAAGCCATCAGGGGATGAAATCATGGCCTTTTCCATATAATACAGAGAGGCAGGAAAGAGTAAATCTGCACATGAGGAAGGGCAGACTCTGCTTACCCTTAATCCTCTGTAAGCAGAGGCAAAATAAGCAGCACTTACTTGATCTGCAGGAATACGTACGGTCACTTTCTCGAACTGCTTAAGTCATGGACAACAATATAAGAGCACAGTTTAAAAGATGCCTTTGAAATGGCAACGTGTTTATACTGCCAAGGGTTGATATTTAGACTAAGACAGGTTTCAAAATGAATATGGGTTTATTTGGCTGAATACCAGGGAAAATTTTGTGCCTGTGTGCCTGTATCTAACTCGCAGGGAGCCAAGCAGCATTCCTCCAGAACCTTCTTCCAAAGACTTCCTAGGTAATTTCCAATGCGAGATACTGCTCATGCTTAGCTTACTTACTTTTTGATACTTCAAATGACTCAAACTTCACAGGCTGAATGTAGTTCACCAGGTTAGACATCTCTTCAGTGGCCATAGCCTCACTTCCAGCAGTACCCTAGGACAGAGAAGGGAAAATGTTGCAGTTTGGATCTCTTCATGGTGGCCAGAGGCCACAAACACCAATGCCCAGTTTTCTATCAACCATGATATTCCTCATTCATCTCAGCTCAGTGAAGTCAATGCTTCACATAGGGAGCTTCCCACAGTAAAAAAGAAAATTTGCTATAAAATATAAATGTTTAGTTAAACTGCTGCTATTTACATTCTTTTTTACATGGCTCCTAAGGAAGGGACTGAATTACCTTTACACATGTGTAGAGCTGAGCACATCTATCAGTACTGTTGGATAAATAAGGTTTTGATGTCAAGATTTCCTTACAACAATGCTAAGTACACCACGAGCAGGTGTCTGAAACAGCTCAGCTGTGGTGCAATTAATTCTTATTCGTGATGAATAAGACGAAATATAAACAACCAAAGCAAAGATGTGCTTCCAAATCGTTAGCAACCAACTTCATGGTGTGTTTCCCTGTGTTCTGCCTCCTTTCTCCACTAGATGGTAGTCCCACTCCTGGTAGCGCAAGTCAATCCACAACTATGGAACCGACCCATCTCCATAAGCCGTATATAAGCCCTTACTTCATCCATCGAGGACTTTTTACAGTCATCATCATAGTCATCATCGTCATCGCTCTCAATATCTGCTTCACCTGAAAAGTTTTAAGAGAAGATAATTACTTGAAGCAATAGTTATAATTACCAGAAGCAGATTGAAGAAAGATGTTCAAGTAGAACTGCTTAAAGGAGGTAACATTAAACATGCGTTTTTTGACACATCACAGATCAAATACACTGTTTCGAGGGATCCATCCATCTTCACCACTGATAAGTTCTTATTGCCCAACCAAACAAAACTCTTCCTCTGCAGCTGGTGGATGCTCAGCGTTTGGAAATCATGGGGTAGGTATCAGTGCTGAGCATTATGGGGTGTGCAGTGTATGGGTATGGTATCACAAACTACTCTGAAGAGGTGTTCCCACGCTTGGAACACAGCTCTACTCCCTCCCTGCTGCAGGATCCCTGCAGGACCTCCATGAATGCCTCACCCGCTCCGGGAAGCCCACACAGCATGAATGGGGTGAAGAAATCACGCCTGAAAACTGATGAGATAATCATGTGCTGTGGTGTCAAGGGCTGTTCAGCGGAATCCATCTGTTCTGAACACACTGCAAGCCATGGGCTGAGGTAGCACAGCTGGGAGGATCTGGCACAGGAGCCCAACTGCAATAGCTGGACTTCAATTACCTCCACAGCCTGCCTCGGTGTGCCTTTCGTTCAGGACCCCGATGGCATAGCTCAAATACACCGGCTGAGGGCAGTGCAAATCCAATAATGTGAAGAAGATGCATGAGGCTCAGTCCTTTCCCTGAAAACGTACTGATTAAACGGGAGTAAACGGGACTAAATGAAACACGTTTTATACCTTGCTCCCAGTTGCGGTGTTCTCATCCAATTATTATGGGCAAGACACAGATTCTTTATTGTTAATTAACAAATGCCTCCCCTGACCTCCAAAGTGTTTTCATTTGGTTGCACCAGCAATTAAACCATGAAGGAATCCAGCAAGCTTATCCTTCCCTTTCGTGACTCCTCCTGTGGGTCTGGCTGTTATAAAGTCTACACTATGCATCCTAGGAAGAGTCTGGAAAAGAAGGTTTAACTTACACTGCAGTCACTTACCCACACCTGTAAGGTTGACAACTCTCCCTAAGGATCTTATTCCACAAACCTTTTGGCTTTCTTCAGCAGTACCACTTTTCTTTTGGCAGCACTAATCCCCTGTGCAGCATTCCCAAACTCTCCAGAGACTGGGTAATTCAGTCTCAGCTCCTCCTGTCAATTTAGAGTTTAATCCAGAGCCCACTGAGTCAATAAAGAAACTCCTCTTTGTTCCAGAAGGCCTTTGAATTATGCCCAGCAGGCCCCCTCTGAACACAGAGAGCACATATGAGTGTGCCTTTCACAACCAAATGATGACTACCCAGGCTCTGTTTCCTTCCAGATGCAGATGTTGAAATGTCAGCCTTTTATTCATGAACACATTTCTTCCTGAACATTTCATTGAAGAAAATAACATGATTGCTCAACAGGCTCAAGGGATGGCTGAGGGAACCTCAACACATTGCAAAGAGCCAGCTGAGCTCTCACAGGGTTTGCAGTGACAATCTTTGGATGGGAAGCTCTCAATCGATTTAACCAGGCTGGCAAAACAACGCTTTGCACGCTCCATAGAATGAGGGATGTGGGCAGATTTCAGCCAGTTTGCACTGCTGAGGTACCAGGTAGATGATAGCTTGTTCTTGTGAGAAGTGTCCAGGGAGGGAAGTACATCACAGGAAAACTCCCAAGGAGATCAGATCTCATTTTCAAGTTCTGCATCACACAGCAAACCCAGCACAAATAGCACACAGGATTGCAAACAGAACAAATACCAGTATGTGTTTTAGAAAGCATGACTACATCTGTGTTGCCTTTCACCCAGCAGCATGGTTTTACCCTCAAACTGAACCTTCTTTTCCTGTTACACTGTTGGGACACAAAGTCAGAGCAGACTGAGATATCCTGTACTGTGGATGCCTTCATGCTCCCCCTCCCACAGAGGTGGTGGGATTAGGCCCATGCCATCACTCCTGTCCCTTCCCAGGAGGGCACAGACACTGTGGATCATAAATGCACGTGCACTGGCACATGCAGCTGTGCTGCAGGTCACTTCCAGTATGTATGTGTGAGCTTGTCCAAGGGGCAATTAGCTGTAATGGCATAATTACTATTTGCATGTGGATGGAACTACAATCCCAGGCCACGCCAGGGCTTCTCCACGCTATGTGGCATACAAATACAGTGAAAACAGACAGCCCTGCTCCAAGGGCTTGCCCTCCAAGTATGAGAAAAGAGCTTGCCCATGGACAAAGGCAGACAGAAGAGCATCAAGGTATGAAAAGAAGTTGTTCCCTAGCACCACAGGTAAGTTAGAGTCTGTCAACTGCTTATAGGCAGAAGAGCCCAGGAAACTTCTCAGTGGAGTAATAAGGCATTTTCAAGGATGTTTTCAAAGCACTGCCCCTACTGAGTGGGGCTGCCTGGAGAAGGCCCAGAAGTGCTCATTGGCTAATGCAGCAAGTGTACAAAGGAGGCCGAATCCCAACTGACAGGTAAAGAGAACTGAAACTGTAATACTGAATGGAAGATGATTAGCAGAGAGCTGGGAATGACAAGTCAAATCCCTATTACCAAGGGTTCAGGAAGCAGAGTGCTAAATATTATCCATTCTCACCATGCCTCAGCAGCATGACAGATATTGAGAGCCTAATAAAATGAAAGGTTACCCATTGCTTGAAATTCAGAGGAATTTGGTAATCTGCTTTCTCAGACCCCTTCAAAGCAACAGCCAGAATGGATTATAAATATGGTACTTGCTCGTGCAGCTTGTTAGCTCAATAATGCTTAAGCAGCCACCAGCACCTTCTGGAGTTTTCCCCCACAGGCTGTGCAGGAAAAATGAACTTCATTCAGTTTCCTACAACCTTTTGCTTTGTACCTGTGGGCCACACACAGCCTCAGCTGGCAGGCAGCAGCAACGTACCAATGCATTTACATACACCGAGGCTCAAACCTCTAACCCAGTTTTCTGTTTAGTCATTGTGAAACGATGGAGCCAATTCTATCCTCTCTCTCATTGTCTCCCCATAACTCTTTCCTTGAAGCACCCACTATGAGGAAAATACCGTTCTACGAGTGAGAAATGAGCAATTTGCTCAAAAACTTCAATACTGTTCAATTTGTGAGTTTTGGCTACTTTCTGCTTAGGCTACTTTCTGCTTTTGCATTTGACAAATGTTAAATGCAAAACTGCCACCGTTCCTTTTGTACTGTGATGTGACTGTTTTGAAAACCTTGCTTATTGCTTATTGACTTCCATTCATTGTGCTAAAGCAGCCAGGTCCAAGATGCTTGTTTACCAAGACTGCAGTCTGTCTCACAAATGTTATCTCAGAATGTCTTTTGCTGCTTTGCAAGCCTTGCTGTATCTTTAGGGAAAGCTTTTTCCACTGACAGACATAATACCCTTGTGAAGTTACTTCTCACATCGGTTTTATGGACTTCCCTCAAGCCATTCTGCAAAGCTCATTTCAGAACTGGGTTTTTAATTATTGCTACTATATCATCACCACCTAGCTTTCATACGGTATGTTTTATAAACATAACAAAAGACAGGGTTATTTGGCTTTACATCTAGCCTCGAGCAGTGTAAGACACATTGAAGCTTGCTATCAACTGAAGTACAGATCTCCCTGGTTTTTGTGCTGCTGTGATAAAACTCATTTGAAATCTCAAGAAGGCTAAATCAGCCCAACTTTCTCCTGGAGATCAGCAGTAATGCTGACAGGAGCTAGGCAATAAAATACAGGCTTTTAAATTGCATACTCATCTTTCCAAATGTAAAGATTATATTAAGGTTGGAGTATCAAAACACTTCATGTAAAGAAATGTGAAGAATTAGGTTTCTTTTAGTGAATCTTTAATTGCATTACTCCTGCCATGCTGCAGAAATTAATTGGTACTGAGTATAATGCTTGCACTGCTCCAGCAAGAAACTGGTACTGGGTATAAAGGACCATAATCTTGCCCTGCTCCAGCATTACTGCTGCTGATATTGAGAAGCACATAAGGAATGAGGCAGTGAAATGAAGGGTGGCATGGTGACTGTTGAGCACTGCCAATGGAACCACGCTCTTCACTAGGTCTTGCCACAGTGGTCTTATCAAATGGTGAACAATTCTATACCTACATTTTTAAATGCTCACAGACAGAATTGTGGAACCTGATTCACAGACAAGCTGCGTGCTCAGAGCTATAAAGCTGTAGCTGAAGCCTCTAGGTTGTGCTCTGAATACTTCAAGTACTCTTGAAAACTCAGATCCTCAATCATAGAATCATAGAACAGTTAGGGTTGAAAAGGACCTTAAGGTCATCCACTTCCAACCCCCCTGCCATAAGCAGGGACACCTCACACTAAACCATGACACCCAAG